>JBAKGM010046137.1:0-17163 GCA_037177215.1 Asparagus racemosus
CTCCCGAAGCACTTCTCCATTTCAACCATCCTGATTTAATTCGATGTATAACATCATCCACTATCTCACCATCGTTCTTAATAATTGATCCTAAATAACAAAAATGATTAGTTTTAGATATTTCTTGACCATCAATATGTACAATATGCTCTCTTTCTTTCCTAATTTTACTAAAAATACACTCCATATATTCTGTTTTTGTTCTACTAATTCTAAAACCTTTAGATTCTAGAGCTTATCTCCATCTTTCTACTTTAGAAATTATACCTCTTCTAGTTTCATCAACTAGCACTATATCATCAGCAGCTATCAAAAATAACAATCAATTTTCTATTTATATATGATATCTAAAATCAAGTCAAAACATAATTATTAAAATGCTGATGCGGTTATTATTAGACAGATCTTTCAATTTAGTTCCAACTACACTTATTTTGAATGCAGCCGCAGCTTCATGATTTAGAGCCTGAAATACACTTATTTTGATTGCTCAGTAAAATTTTGACGAAGCTGAGGAAGAACAAAATCAGATTGAACTACTGCTTGAACATTATGGAATAAAACCAGATTTTAGACCCCTAGTTGGCTTGAATTGCATCAGGGGCAGGATTAGTTGCAGACCTCCCGTGCCATGTTGTTTATGTTTATATATTCATGCAGCCTTCTAAATGTCATTGCTCTGTGCAATTTCTGATCAAGAAATGCCCTTCTATTCCTTTACTGCCATATATGGTAATTGGTAAATGACTTCGACAGTTTGGAAAACTTAATAAGGTTGCCTTCAATTTTCTACTTGAGAGATTTCATCGCCTCATGATATGCAGAAGCTGCTACTAAAGGTCTATGGGGGAATCAAGCAACGCCCCAAACGAGAGCCTTATTGCTTATATTGTAGCTCTTCCTCCAATCGTTTAATTGAGAACTGGAAATTCAATGGTTATCTATAGATTTAGAACAAAATATAAAAAGGCCTTAGAAATGAACTTTTCATGTCTGATAATTTTATTAGGTGATTTCTACATATAGCACCAAAGTGATTTTGAAACACAGAAGAAGGGCTCATGAGATTCCCATGGCATCACATACGCATCAAAGTTATTGGTGGGGATACAAGTTCTTGATCCTATTTAGGAACAGTAAAGACAAATGAAGACTTCCTTTATTTCTTAATGTACGCAAGTGTTTTACGGATCAAGCAAAAAGGATTTGGTATCTATTTCTACTTGTAAAGCACTAATAAATGTAATCATATATCTTCTGATATTCATGATTTAAGAATCTCATTACTGCCTGACATTGAATACATATAGGATTGGGCTGCAATCAAAAGCAATTTTATAAATACAGAGGAATAAAGTTCAATTCTTTTATTCTTTTGCATATCGTTTGTTACAAATAGGAAAAGTGTTTACTTTTGGTTTCCATACAATATCTGCAACTTTAGCAGAAAAGTCTACTCTGTAATCGGATTTATTGAATGTACAATTTCTCCCAAAAAACGGTTATTGTTTGTGAGTTGTATAGTAACACCGGTTACTGTTTATCATGAAATTTATCCCCATTATGCTAAGTCGTCGACGATTTCTCACCTCCAGTTCGAAGCTGTCACGCCGCTTCCCATCACTTATGGAATACCAAATCTCTGAACCAGAGAGCTAGTGGTTTCTTTCATCAAATCAAGGCTTGTAGTAAAGAAAGATTACATAGCACTGTACTGATGCTGAAAGTTGACTCAAAACATGCAAATGCTATCTAGGAATGGAGGAAGAGATGAAACTACAAATATTTGGAGGCAACACAAAAAATATAATATCGTAAGCATGTGAGAAGAAAATAGGGAATGGCCTAAGGTCAGGATCAGAATATCATTGGTCAAAAATCAAACAACTAAAGAGCTTGTTCTGTTTGAACTTCTATTATATCTTTGATTACATGTTTGCAGTGTTTTAAATATCGGCCGCCATGTCGGACATGTCGGCCGACATGTCGGATTTAGGGGCCAACCGACACGATGTAGAGCTTTTTAATGCATGTTGCGTTTTTAGTGTTCATGTCGGATATATCGGGGGACATGTCGGATATGTCGGGCGGATATATCGGGGAACATGTTGGCTATGTCGGCTAATTTTTTTAGTCTGAAAATTAGCTAAGTTTTTTTTGCTTGATTTTTTTGGTTATGTTTACCTAGTCAGGTTTGGGTTTAAATTTCTAATTGTCTTAATATTGCTTCCAAAGACAAAATCCGATTAGTTAGGAGAAATGGAAAAAAAGACCGAAGTTATTTTTGTCGCTCCTCTTCTCTCTCTCCTTCGACATCTCATCGGTCTCTTCTCTGAGCTGTTCCTTCGACATCAATATCGGGTGATATTCTCTCTCCTTAACCGCCAATATTGGGCTCCTCTTTTCTCACCTCTTTCCTTCAACATCAACCCTAAGCATCATAAGTTATTTATTTTTTTATATGTTTAGACAAAGAATTTTTTAAGTATGTTTAGATTTTATTTATGATATTTATATTACACATATGCACACCATCCAATATGACAATCATATATTTTTTCATGTCCCTCGACATATTCCCGATTTCCGCTATCTGACATGAATTTTAGCAGCAGTAGTTACGAGTTTTGAATGTAAACTGCTTGATATGAAGCATCTAAGCACTACTCATCGTGAATCATTTCAGTTCATGGATAGCATTGACTGAATTTGTGACCATCTCATTGTGAAAAACAAGGATTAATGTTCTATGATGTAAGTGAGCTACCATCATCTGACATAGCATTGAGGTAGAACAAGAATACCTTTTCTGGCCAGCAAGCCTATTCAGCTGTCTAGGGAAGTTTTTTTTATTCATCAGAACATATTCTGTACAAATGTTTTGTCCTTGTTCTTTTTGGATTTTACTCCACAACTGACATGCGTTACAAATATGCTGTAGCATTGTGGAGAAACCTTATGAAATTGTCCATCTCAAAATAAGTTTGAGCGTGACAATTTGATGTCAACCTTCATTATACCCTTAGTTTTTCATTTCCATACATACATGCACACTGATATGCTATGATGTACATCAGTATATCCAATTGTTCATGTTATTTAATTTTTACTAACTTATTCTACTAGCGCATAACGTTGTTTAAGGTAGAGAAACATTGCATCTTGATGTATAAGTTGGTTCCATTTTAATGAATATTACGATATATTTGATAAGAATATAACAGAAAACTTAAAACAGTTGCATGCATTTTACACTTCATTAACAATCAGGGAGACTACGAATATGATTTAGCTTGAAGTACCATCTTTTTTTGTAGGTTCCATCAGGGGAAGTATTGACCTTTGGCGTTGATAATTTTATAATGTTAGAAGAAGTAGGCATTAGAGAAGCACAACATGCAGCATTTGTTCTTGTAGCGGGTAGACTTGGAGAACGGCTTGGGTACAAGGGGATTAAGGTATAATATTTTTCTCAAGCTGTTTGAATTAGTACATTTGTGCATTGTTGCTAGCATTTTTCCTTTTTCCTTGCATTTATTTATTACAGATCATATCCAAATACATATAATATTAGTTGTAAATCATCACATTATCTCCTTTATACTTGGGTTTAAGCATTTAATTGAAAAATAATATTTTAACCTTAAGGGTTCAGGTGCTGTATGATAGACCTCACAATATGTTAAATAGCCTTAACTCTATATTGCAGTTGGCTCTTTCGTCTGAAACCATTACAGGGACATGCTTCTTGCAGCACTAGATGGAGTCGATTCTTGCTCTACAGGAGGCCAGCTGTAAACTCTCACAAGGTTAGTTTGGATTCTCTAGATTTAGAAAAACATTCAAATTCCGATGTTATATTTGCCCATTAGCACATGTATAGTGCTTTTAGTAGTTGAAATTCGTTTTTCTGTCTTTTATGGGTATTTTTAACTCTTGAAACTTGATTTGGCTTGTAGATAATTTTAATTGTTACCCTCAAATTTGCATTTCTAATCAATATGCTGATTACTTCTTTGTTCCAGACTTACAGTATTTTATATCACCTACAGTCAAATTAGGAAAACAATTACCTAGTGTACCTCATCTTTAAGCAATCAGTTTCATTATGGCATTTTGTTTATTTGTGATTTTTGTCATTATCTTGTTTATGCTTTTTTAAACATTAATCTAATTTATGTAAATCTTCAGATTTTAAGAAAATGTATTGAAGATTTTGTCAGTTTTACCGTGATTTTCCATTCTAAGAGTAACTTTGCGGAGTTTGCAGGCCCTTGTAATGCTCAGATTCCATTGGTGATAATGACATCTAATGATACTCATGCACCCACTTTACAGCTTTTGGAGTCAAATTCTTATTTGGGAATGAAGAACGAACAAGTTAAACTTCTTAAGCAGGTCTGTTTAATGATGTTTGTTCTTCATAAGTTTATCTCTATGGTGTAATATATTTGATTTCATTACTAACAGATCTTAACTCTCTTTCTAGGGAAAAGTAGCATGCTTAGATTATAACGATGCAAGACTTGCATTGGATCCCAATGACAAGTACAAAATTCAGGTAGCTCTCTTTTTGGCATGAATACATTTTTAAGTGATCCTCTCTATCAGAATATGTTTTTGTATTTATGTACCCCATAGTACAAAAAAAGAAATTTCACTATTTTTTGACCTCATGCTTTTTGCATTGTAATTGGACAGACAAAACCTCATGGTCATGGAGATGTGCATGCACTTCTTTATTCTAATGGCATTCTGAACAAATGGTATGTGAATCTTTAATTTACGGCAATATATCCTTAATCTTTGTTACTCGTGATTTTCACATTGAGAAGATTTATCTACCAACTTGGGTAATCTGATACAAAATGCTTAGCTGCCTTCTAGTTAAATCAGATCCAGACACAGTTCTCAGCTCTTTTATCTTGCAGGAATAGTGCAGGTGTAAAATGGGTTCTATTCTTCCAAGATACAAATGGATTACTCTTTAAGGTTCACCCTCTTGCACCCGTTTTATCCTCCTATATAATTTGTTCGTTAAGTTTCCTTTTCCTGGACTATGTTGCTGCATGATGTACATCTCTTTGCATTGCTTGTGTAGGCAATACCTGCTTCGTTGGGTGTAAGCTTGACCAAAGGATACCATGTTAACTCCCTTGCTGTTCCTCGCAAAGCAAAAGAAGCTATTGGGGGAATAACTAAGCTTACTCATAATGATGGTAATCCAGAGTTCAATGTAATCTTTCCTTTAAATATATTTACATGTTTATTTATTTTATGGGGATAGTGGTAGACTTAGATATTTTCCAACTTGCATTTTTCGTGGCCGGTTATGATATGATATCAAATGAGACAAGGATATTAGCAATGCCATCTTATATGTCTCCACCTAGGATGCATATACAAATGTCAGACATGGATGAAACATAGTATGTACAAGTTGTCAAGAAATCCTCAAAATGTAGGGTATGGGGATAAAAACATGTATGATGCATCTACATATACTTCACAAAAGACCATAGGGAATTCGAGGTAGAAAGAAGAGCAAAATTACCTTCCAGTAAAAAAAGTACAATAAAAAAAGTAAATAAAAAAAGGTATATGAAGGTAAAATTCTGAAGTATGAAATATTAATTAAATAACTCATATAATGCAAGTCTATGAAGCCTCTTATCATAAACAAGGTGTTAAGTTCTCATACATAGTATTCCTCTTATGTCAAAGAATCTAATTATATGTTTATTAAAGCAACATGTTTCAGGGTGCCTATCACAAGTTTTAGGATTTTAAAATCTGGCATGACTCTGATACAAATAGTTTTAGTTTCTTGAGCTCGGAAATGGCCCATGTTTGATACAAGGTTTTAAATATCGGTTATCGAGAATTTATCGGATGGTCAAAATCCATATTGGATAGCTGATATCGGGGATAACTAGTATTTATCGGAATAGTGTGCATATATAATAAAATATCCTAAAATGTAATCTAACCATACCTAATGAATCATAAACATACCAGAGTAAAACATGAGGGTGTCCGATGGCGTCGATGGACAACGATGTTGATGTCGAAATCCAGACTTGAAGTTGAAGTCGATGGAGAATAAGTGCAAAGATGGAAAGGGGGCAAAGAGGAGTGGAGAAAAAATAGAGGAGGGAGTCGAGGTCGATTTGGGCTTTTAGGGCACATGCAAAGGGGGAGAAACAATAGAGAGGAGGCGTTAGGGCTAATTCAATTGGGAAAGGATAGGATTAATTTTCATGTTCGGGTGAATCAAGTCGAGTTTATAGTGTGTTGGTTATGTGCCCATTGCCCATAATTCAAACCCAATCTAAACATAACTTGAGTGATAATTTTATTTTTGGACCAATAAACTGGGCCAATATATCCCTTTATCGCCGATTTATCACCAATTAATAGCCCAAAATGGTAACTGATATAAAATTGCAATTATCCTAGCAACGGGGGTCCAAAATTGATAATTCACCAATAAATGGATATTATCGGCCGATATTTAAAACATTGGTTTGACACATGTTGTGCTAGTGTTGATGAGACAATGATGTTGACTAATTCATCTTACACGTATCCACCCAGGAAGTGTGCAGAGATAAGGGACATGAATAAAACATAGTACATACATGTTGTCAACAATATCCTCGACCTATAGGGTACAAGGATACAAACATATGATTATGATTTTGTGTGTGTGTGGGTGCGGGTATGTGCGTGCACGTGTGCTCGCGCGCATGCATGCGTGTGTGCGTGGTTGGGTGCGTGCGTGAGTGAGTGAGTGAGTGAGTGCATGAGTGTGTTAAAGCTCTTGTAAACTTAAGTGGATACGAGCACCTTTCCACCAACTTTTTTTATCTACGAATTTTTCTTTGAGATTTGTGTTGCACATAAAGGCTATTTTTGAGATATGTGTCTTGATATGTATCACATGCTAGCACGATCACAAAAAAGGGTACAAAAGTTGGTGGATAAGTGCTCCTTTCCACTTGAGTATTCAAGAGCTTTATTGTACACGCACAGATATAAATGCAAAAAAGACCATAGTGAATTTGAGATACAAAGAAGAACTAAAACAGCATTTAGAAAAGTTTTTCGAATCTCCCTTCGAAACTCACTTGGAAAAGAAGCTATTTATCTCTTGAAGCTTACGCCTTATCGCTTAAAGCATAGCTAAAGTGAGTGCTTCACGCTCTCATGAAATGTTTTTTTTGAAGCACACACTTAGATGAGATAGGAGGATATGAAAAGATTTTTGACTAAAATTAAAATGTATATCTATAAATATCAAATAACTACGTGAATATAAATATTATATGTAGCTATTCAGTATTAAAATTATGATGCGTATCTGTTCAATATGACTATGTGACTATGAATAAGATATAGATCTTATATATATAGCTCAGTGAATTATGATTTGCATCTATATTTAGCATATTTAATTCTTATTTCTAATCAAGTCCTGAATGTATCTCTTTGTAAATTTTTATAGCGCTCCATATTATATATCTATGATATTTATAAGTTGTAAAATGAAAATATGCATAACTTACAAGGCTTACATCTCATATTTTGAAGCTTACGTCTCGCTTCATAAAAGGGTCTAACGCTTCGTCTTACGATTTTACTTTTTTAAACATTGAACAAAATTACTTTTTAATCAAGTGACTAAATCAAAGAAAAGCTATATGAGAGTAAAACCTTGAAATATGATAAGGCTGGTCAAATATCTCATCTAGTGCAAGTTTACGAAGCCTAACATCTGTAAATAAGGTGTTTAGATTCTGTTACGTAGTATTCCTCTGATCTTAAAGAAAGTGTATGAAGTCTAATATCTGTAAATAAGGTGTTCAGGTTCTGTTACATACTATCCTAATGTTAGGATATCCATAGTGGACCTTCCCTAAGCCTGGTCCTTCCCTAAGCCTGGTCGTAGGAAATCAAGTAGCCATTCAACCAGCCCAACAATTGTGGGTCCCATTTGTTTGAGGCTGAGGTGAAGTTATTTTCTATGCTGGATTCTTTGTACCCGGGGTTCCCAAACCTGGGTACTACTGTAGTTAATATTGTTGATTAACTGAATAACCCAGGTTGCCAACCCCAGGTTCATGTAAAATGCAAATTGTAAAACCTAGAATTTCTGACGTGGTAAAAGGTTGGTCAGTTTTTGTAATTAAATTGTAAGTTGATCTATCTTCTCAGTAAATGTTTAAAAAGTCTCTTTAAAAAAATGTCCTTCAGCTTATTATTAAGGGAGCTGAATATTGACTTCAGGAAGGACAATGGTTATCAATGTGGAGTACAATCAACTTGACCCCTTACTTAGGGCAACCAGACATGCTGATGGAGATGTCAATTGTGAAACTGGTTATTCTCCTTTCCCTGGAAACATAAACCAGGTATATTCTTTTAGCAAACTAGTAGAAATTGGTAATAAATTTGTTCAACATGTCCTTTTATATAGGTAAGACATTGATTCTAAATGAAACATGATTTGTAGTAGAGAGATCAAATGAAATTGAGATCTCTAATATCATGAGACGATTATCTCCTACAGAAATTGGTGTGGATTAAATACTCATCATGAACAAATTTCTGGATTCTTGAAGCATGTAATCACTAGATCTTGAAGCATGTAATCACTAGATATAAATCTTTTAAATATATTTTATTTTGTACAAAACGCGTGGTGTGTTGATGCAGAAAAACATGAAGAAGCTAAAAAAAACTGCCAGACAGAGCACAATAAGACTGTATTACATCCAATTGAAGTTGAACCATACCTAACTTGGCTGAAATGGATCCAATATGAGAATACTAATTTATTTTGTTGCACCCTCCAAATTGCATCTAAAGCTGCAATATAAAAATTAAGATTTAACCCCTAAGAGTGTAATCTTACTACACTCTTTTTAACACAGCCCATCAATTAATTTCCTGGCACAACTAGAGAACAAATAATATCACAAAAGAGGTAGCGGTAGCAGCAGCAGCAGCAGCAGCAGGAGCAATGTAGTGGAAATTTAGGTTCCAAATAATGGTGGTAATGAAAGTAGCAGTGGAATTACTGCTATAAAGTGACTGAGTTGCTCTAATGTTTGAAAAGGCAAATCTTAGCACATCTGGTGGCAGTAAGCTTTAATGTGTCTGGTTACTTGATGGGTATAGTTATCAAAGATCAGTATCCTCATATTGGATGCACTTCAGGAAAGTTAAATTTGTCCTTAACTTCAATTGGATTTGATACAACCTTACTGTGTTAAGTATAGCAATTTTTTAGCATCCTCGTGTTTTTTTTTGTTGCATCTTTACACATTGCATCTTGTACAAATTATAACATTTTGCCTTCATATTAATGACATGAATATTAGTAAAAAAATATTTATGTCTAGCAATTGCATGCTTCATGAAGCATGCAATTAGTTCATGGTAAGTATTTCATCATGACTGATAATGCCTATTTTATTTAAGAGATAATCATCTTATGATATTTAGAGATTTAAATTCCATTTGGTCCCTCTATTAGTACTACATATCAGATTTCACATAGCATCAGCAGTTAACGTAAATAAAAGGACATTTTGAACTAATTTATCACAGATTTCTACTACAATAGAAATCACTAGTTTTTTGTTATAATTATTGATTTATTTTTATATATTTGGTAAGATTTATAGAGCTGGTGAAACAATTCATATCTGTATGATTATTTTGGGCAGTTGATCTTGCAACTTGGACCATATATTGAAGAGCTGAGTAAAACAAAAGGGGCTATTGCAGAATTTGTGAACCCTAAGTAATCTCTCTTTACTTTTTTTCCCTTCTTGGATCTACTTTTACCTTTTATGTAACAGTAAGTTTAATATCTATGAAGTAACATTAATTTGGTGGTATATTGGTATATATCTTGTAGCAGATTATTTCTGTGTGCTGACCCTGAATTACTCTTGCTCTGCCAAGTAGTACATGAAATTTTATGATTATTATATGTATATATGCACGTGTATAAGATAAAGGATATGAGCTTCCAAAAAATAATTGTGGCTTTGACCTTTTTCTGTTCCACTCATGTATCTCTTGAGAGTTCATTTAGCATAATTAGCTGACACCCACACACGCGCGTAGAAACACACATTATTGACTTGGCATATACATCACGGTGGGAGAAATCAATAATTTAACCATGTCAGAATATTCTGTAGGATGTATACTATGTTACTTGTTGTTGATATTATTAGATGAATGCTTTGAGATTTTAAACAAAACCCAAAAAAGCTGGTAACTGGATTCAATTTTAGGGCAGATATTTTGGTTTGGCTCTGCCATTACTTCCTGGTAGATTAGAATATTCAGTTAATTGAATTTAGTTGGATCTGAATCTGAAAACCTAAACTATGGTCTGGTATCATATAAGTAGATGACTAATTTAGATGTCAGTATAACTCCTATCTTATGAGAACCATGATGCATGTCCGTAAATGAATTATGTAGAAATATATTGTTTTGATTTAATTAGGTTCAGCTAGTGCTTCAATTGGAGCAATTGTGTTTCTATTCATCCAAGTTTTTATGGTCAACCTGCTGGTAATTGTCTCTTCATAATTAATGTTCTAGTCATTTTAATTAGTTACTTCAATATTGATTCCCATACTAACAATTAATATATCATTGGTGTAGCAAGATTATGGACTTTTCCTTTTATGTTTTCCATTACAATTTATAACTTTCAGACTACTACCCTACATCTGAGTCTATTTTCCATGGGAAAGACTATGTATGGTATGTTGTGAGTTTGTTATGGTTGTGATTTTGACTCTTATCTTATGAGTATCATGACACATATCCATAGGCAAATTATGTAGAAATATATTGTTTGATTTAAAATATAGATGTTGGATGAAGCTGGTTTAAGAATCTGAATCAAAATTTAAATCTTTTTTTTGGTGGTCCAAATCCGTTTGGATATAATTATCCCCATCAAATTTGGATTCTGATAAGATATTTTCGCAACATATTTAATTTTAGATAATCGGTCCTTAAGGAATCTGATCTGTTGGTAACCCCAGCCTGTGTTCTTGGCAACTGTGGACATATTACTGCTTTATATTAATTAAATTCAGCTGATGCTTCAAGTGGAGTAATTGTGCTTCTGTTCATCGCAGTTTTGATAAAATTTGCTCTATAATTAATGTTCTAGTTGTTTTAACTAGTTAGTTAAATATTCATTTTCAGAATGATTAACGAGTCATTGGTGTAGAAAGATTATGGCATAACTAATTATTTTCACCAAGAGTGCCATAAATATACCAAGTATATTTGAAGTTACGAACAATTATTAATTCTCTTCATGATTTTCACCCTCTTTTTATGTCATCTATCAACACTTTTTAACTTTTCGTCTATTATATACTACTCTTCCAGCCTGTGTCTATTTTTCACGGCAAACACTACATATATATGCCGTGAGTTTGTTTTATCGACTGGTTTTGGCGAGCAGACTTTGCTCTATTGCATTTCTTATACTACCATACAGTCATTTTAGTTTGTACATATATGATATATGATAAAATCTTCCTCCATTGCAGAAGGAATATAGTACAATACACCTTTCTTCATTAATCAAGTAAATAAATTATATTCTTTTTGAAATTTTGGTTGATACATCATTCTGGTTCAGTTTTCAAGATTCAGAGACACCTTTTTGTGAGATAGCAAGTTTCCTCCACTTGATTTATTATTTGCAGTTTTACAGAATTGTTACTTTCCTATCCTTTATTTTCTTTCAGATACAAGGATTCTAGCAAGACATCATTTAAATCATCATCTAGATTGGAGTGTATGATGCAAGACTATCCAAAAACACTACCCCCATCAGCAAGGGTTGGATTTACCGTAAGTAAAGATACATACTTGAGGATGATGCTATTCTGTTACATATATTGTGAAAATTAATAATAATAGGTTTTCTACAATTTACTCGCTAAAATTCTGCTTATTCTGATATAATAAACCCTGCTTCCATAATCCATATCTTTAACTTATTTCAAATACAACTAAAATGCTTATTTCTAAGTTATTTAGTCAATTTGCTTTGCATTTGAAATAATTTAAAGATTCTTTCAGAATGTATCACAACACAAAAAGTTTTATCATTTATCAAAGTAAGCATGACCTTTTGGATGTATCTAAAAAAACATACTATATTTTGACTGTACATTAGGGTTATAGATCAGCTATTTCTGTGTGCTGGTTTCATGCGAGTGCTTACTGTCTTCGAGATTAAACATAACAGAACCTTGCAAGTTTTGGGAGGATGGGTTTTACCTGTATCTTTCATTATGTCATTGTTACTTCCTCGTTTATGGGGGTTTTGTACCCGGGAGGAGGGGGGGGATGCATGGTTCAGGTTTCTACATGCCCTGTTAGCCATAGTTTCTCAGTAATCTTGCTTAAAAAGCACATTTCCCCAAAAATGGTTTAAAAAACAAGGATGATATAGGGAGGGAGAGTATTTTTGTAGTTTTGAGTTGTATCTGGAAGTACTAAACTTTTTTGGGGATTATATCAAATAAGTAATTTTTTGGGATTTATCTGAAAACCCCACACTAATTTTGGTTGAGAATCACAGCCTAGTTAGCTTATAGTATATGTGATCTATGTTTTTATTGGTTTCTGATGTTAGAGTTTGTTTTAGAATTAATTTTCTAAATCCTTCCAGGTATCTAAAGGATGGGCCTGCCTGTCTTCATCAGCATAACCTTGTTTCTTCCCTGTTTGTGTGGGTGGGTGGAGGCGGAAACTGATCCAATTTCACGGACCCTACATCTACTGGTGTGAGCTATAATTTCTTGCTTATATGAAAGAGTACATTATACAGGTTTGGCAATTTGATGATCTTGATAAGGGTGGATACTTAAAACTGAAATAAACTGACATCTTATATAGAGTTAAAGGCTACTTAAACATATTGTGAGGTCTATCATATAGCACCTGAACCCTTAAGGACAGGATCTTATTTTTCAATTAAACCCTTAAACCCATGTATAAAAGAAATAGTTTCATGATTTATAGCTAACATTTTATGTATTTGCATATAATGTGTACTTAATGAATGCAAGAAAAAGGGAAAATGCTAGCAACAATCCACGGATTACTAATTCAAACAGTTTGAGAAAAATATTATACCTTAATTCCCTTGTACCCGAGCCGTTCTTCAAGTCCACCCGCTACAAGAACAAATGCTGATTGCTGTGCTTCTCTAATGCCTGCTTCTTCTAACATCATACAGTTATCATCACCAAAGGTCAATACTTCCACTGATGGAACCTAAACAAAGGGTACTTCAAGCTGAATCATATTCATGGCCTCCCTGATTGTTAATGAAGTGTAAAATGCATGCAATTGTTTTAAGTATTCTGTTAGATTCTTATCAAATAGAATGTAATATTCATTAAAATGGAACCAACTTACCTTCAAGATACAATGTTTCTCTACTTTATACTATGTTATGTGAATAAGTTAGTAAGAATTAAGTAACATGAACAATTGGATATACTAATGTACATCTTAGCATATCAATGTGCAAGTATGTGTGGAAATGAAACGTCAGGGAACAATGAAGGTTGACATTAAATTGTCAAGTTCAAACTTATTTTAAGATGGTCAATTTAGTTAGGTTTCCCAGGATGCTACAACTGATTTGTAGCGCATGTCAGTTGTGGAGTCAAATCCAAAAAGAGCAAGGACAAAACATTTGTACAGAATATGTCCTGACGGATAAAAAACTTCCCTAGACAACTAAATAGGCTTGCTGACCAGAAAAAGTATTCCTGTTCTACCAGGATGCTGGTAGCTCACTTACATCACAGAACAAGGGTATAAGGGTATCCAGACACCTTGGAGCATCACATACTTTTGGGCGTCCGACATGTCACTCAACCATGTACAAGTGTATAACGAGAAAAAAAATTCCCTTTTATGCCCTACTGCAGATGGTGAGAATAGACCTCACAACTACTCAGGAGAGGAAGAATTGGCTACGTCACCTACTGTTTTGGTCAGTGATGTTTGATTGTTTTCTTATGGACATATACCATATATATGTATATATTTATGTATATATACATGAATGCATGCATGCATGAATGTGAGGTTTAGATTTGTAACTTGAGAACTTGCTAGAAGCAAGGAAAACGAGAAATTGACATCTTATAACGCCCACCCCGAGGGATGGCTTGAGTTGATGTCTTGCAGCTTATGAAGGAAAATCTATTGACATGCTTTTGTGAATGTACATGCCATTTTATAATAAAGAAAATTGTTGTGAATCTCAACTGGTTCTCTAATGATGCTAACTGAAAGAAAGATACCGCCAAAGGATTACACTAACCTGTGAGCTGAGGTTTTAATACTAAATTATGATGAGCCCTGGAAAGTACTTTAAACCATGAAATTTGCCATGATTTGACAGAAACTGTGCCATGTCATTGCTGTTTAGTTGTCAGTCATGTGACCTACACCTGAAACGGCTTGGACATAAATCCCCTGAAGTCTACCTCACCTTTTTCTCTTCCTCTTCCTCTTTCTCATAAATTTCTCAACCACCAATATCCACTTTATAACCCTTTGTCCAAAAAAAACTTAATACCATCATTTTTTGACCATGTAAATTCAAACCTTTTCAATATTAATATAAATCTTTTTGTTTCATAATTTTTTCTATGAATGTAACCTTAGTCTACTATTGGATCTGAGCCCATCTTTTAAGACCATCCTAAGTTCGTTAGATCATTGTTTCACAATGTTTTTTAAATATGACCTTTCTTATTTTGAGAAAGAAGAGAGGATAAAGATTAATAATACAAAAATAGCATTTCATGAGTTTTGATTTAAGAACAAGGAGAAGGAAGGGAAGAAGATGGTGGTAATGATTCTTTTAGAGAAGGAAAGTTACCAACAGTTCATGTTAGGGTTTGCAGAGAAAATAAAGGAGGAAAAATTATACACCAGTCAAGGTTATAGAAAGCGCTAGGCAGCCTAGACGCTTGACCTGGCACCTAGAGCCTAGAGGCCTAGGCAGGGTCTACATAGTTTGTTATTATTATAAGTTTTTAGTTACTATAATGGATGATAAGTGCCAATATTATAGAAAGGGCTAGGGGCTGCTAGGCTCCAGACTAGTGCCTAGGTGAATTTATTTCTTTATTTAAGTGGTGGTGGAGGACGTGAGGTGAAGGTGTTCATGGTTGATGGAGGCTGGAAAAGTTTGGAGGAGGTTGGAAGACGTGGAGGCTGTAACGGAGAAAATCACGACTAAGACCTAAGTGTCCCCGTAAGTTGTCGACACTCTCCTAGGCGCTCGCAATAGTTAAGCCTAGGCAATCTAGACGCCTAATTTTCTAATTTTTTAAAACATTGACACCAGCTCATGTCATTTAACATTTCTATTAACACTGCAAGGAGTTAGCTGAATTTGGTAAAGTTCATAGTAGTCCACTGTAGTTATCTGAGTTCTTGAGAGTTTATTGTCTAAATGATGAATTCATGGTAACTTTCAGCCTATTGACATATCTATATAGGAACTTACTAAAATGTTACTTTTGATTATATTCCGCTTTTTTTTTGCATCTGTCTTCTCCCATTTTTAATTATCAAATAGGCTATTGGTACATAATTTTTCTCATATGCACCTGTGAAGAACAACCCTGAAGATGCTGCTAAGGTATTGGGTCTCTTTAACTCTCTTTTTTTTATAGAAAACAAAACTCATATTAAAACTTAAGAATGAGACATGTGAACATGGATTAGAGATAGGATCAATATCAGCAGCACCTCCTCCATCCACACTCTACAACCATCAACAGATTGAGCGAGTCTAGCCATAGCATAAGCTACCTTATTCCCTGCTCTTTTAACATGAGTAAAAGCAACATCATTAAAGAAAAATAAAAGATCTCAAATGTCTTGTAGGAGATCGCCAATCACAGATCATGACCCAGTATGGTCTTGCAAAGATAATTACATTGTTTATTTTTGTTGGAAAGTGCATCTGATTATGCTCTTTGTACACTCTGCTAGTTGGTATAAAACCATTAACTGTTGATAGATTTCTAGTTTCGTAGCATGGCTATTCTATTTGATGTTTATAACTCCTGGGATCTAAGTTCTGGTACAACTAATGTTTGATTAGATTTTACTCCTCATCAACCTAAATGAGTAATGAATCTGGTTGACCTTATTGTATGTTTCATAACATCCAAATTCTCAAGATTGTCTCATACTAATAGTGATGAAATTAAGCTTACTTGTCATAATTCTCCATGTACATCTTGACTGATTATATGTTCTCGTGAGTAAATTTATCTCAACAAGTCTCTAAGGGTGTGTTATTCGTTGTGGATTGTTGATTCGGACTTGGAAAATTGTCCATGAATCTGACATTCTTGGATTAGGATCTGGACTAGGAATTTTTGGTTAGAGCCCCAGACTCTTGGTGTGGATTTTAAATTGAGTAGAATTCCTATACTTTTGGTTTGGATTCTTAAACTTTCACTTTGGATTTATGGACTTTTTCTTTGGATTTGTGGACTGATTATCGGATTCTCGAACTAAAGTTTAGATTCATGGATTATTTGAATTTGGAGTTTCAAATTAGATTATTATGTTAAATAATAATTTTTGGGAAAAAATAAACATCAATTTGAAAAACCACCCTCATTTTGATTAACAAATGACAACAACAAAGCTGAATACCTCCTTTAATTCGTTTAAACAATTTAAACAATGCCGCATAAAAGAAGATAACTAGAGTTGAAGCAAGTAAATGAAAATAACTACTATTCAAGTACATAAAAGAAAATAACTAGTGTTCAACCATATAAAAACTACATTAAATTACTTTCTTAAGAGCTATATTCCTTGAGAGAGATGTATTCCGTCATTCCACATGCTTTCTGCCATAGAATTACGCCATGTTCCTGTTGCGTGCGTTGTGTTTGTTGACTTTGTAATACATCCTCATCAGAATCAGCATTAGGAGGAGCAATATTACATGGTGGCTCAGAAGAATCAGCATTAGGAGGAGCAATATTACGTGGTGGCTCAGAAGGAAGGTCAGAAGTATCAAAATCATCTTGTGAGCCCTCAAAA
>JBAKGM010046221.1:0-17142 GCA_037177215.1 Asparagus racemosus
CTCCATGCTTCAAACCCAAACACAAAACTAAATCCAAACCTGATCCTATCGCTTCTCCTCAAAGCCTACTCTTCCTCCTCCTCCCTCTTTTCCAACAAACTCGTTCACCCTCAATGGGCTTCACCTCCCTTATCGCCGGCACTACTTACAACAAGGGTGCCAAGGAGATGTCGATATTAGGGTTAGGAAGGGGAAGGAGTATGGGAAGGAGGAGGAGGAGCAGCGCTGGCACGGGTAATGGAGCTAGGGGAGGAGGACATGATTTTTTGATGAGAGAGTAGGAGGAGAGGAGGAGAAGAAGGAGGAGCATCCATGAAGTGGGTTAGGAGAGAGAGAAGGAGAGGAGGAGATGACTTTGATGATGGAGAGAGTAGGAGGAGGAGGAGAGGAAGGAGGAGCATCCATGGAGTGGGTTAGAACATACAGAAGGAGAGGAGGAGATGAGGGAGGAGTAGCCATGAAGTGGGTTAGGACAGAAAGGAGAAGAAGAGGGAGGAGCAGATGAGATTTTTAGTGGGTAAAGAGTGTAAAATTAGAAACTAGGGCAAAATATAATATTTGGGGTCAATACACATTAGAAATAATGTGGGGAGCTCCGACACATCAAGTTTTTATTTTTGGGGCCTAGACTTATATGTGTGTGTGCGTGTGTGTGTATAATTTTTATGTGTGTGTGTGTGTGTGTGTGTGTATCATTTTTTCCATTTTATATATATACATGTATCTCTTTATTCTTTCATGAATTTTCTACTTTATCGCACTTTTCTAAGTGACCATGTAATGAACTTCGGGTCAATGGATCTCAAACCCAATTGGGCTTAGGTAATTAAGTATAGAAATACTCCTCAGACTTAATTGCTCAATCAACTTAGGCTTAGTAAGATAGAATCATTTTGGAGGTTTTTATTGGTGTCATTTTCACACTTTTTTTTGAGTTAGTGTGTGTGCACGCGCACATACGTGTGTGTATTAACTTGAGAAATATGTAGATCAAAGAGACTTGAGATATTGTTATCTGCTCTAAGTTAAGCATGAAAAAAATTTCATTACTTCAAATAAAGTTCTAACTTTATAACAAGGTATAACACTTTGAAAATTATTTCTTAAAAATTTATTTAGAGTTAACATAAAAGGCTAACTTAAATATAAAATAATTAAAAATTATAAAGTTTAAAAATTATCAAATAAATTGAATATTAATCAACTTCATCAGGTTGGCAAGTGTTCGCCGCGAAAGTTACTTTGATTGTCATAAATTTGAACCCGTTACAAACTTCAGGCACTTACAATGAGATTAAAATAAAAATCACCTTTTTATAAGGTTACAACGAATATCGAAAAAGAAAGATTACAACTTTACATTTTTTGAACAAACGCGAGATCCGTTTATCAGATCCTCGCTTGCGTGGGTGTCTTTGTCTGTGCCGGGGACTTGTTTTGTCCGTGGACCACTGCGTAATCCTGATCTAGGTACTAGATCTATAGATCTAAGATAATTATTTCATGAAGGAAATAAAACACCGACGGGGATCAACTCACAAAGGAGATGATCGCTAGAGTGGGTGAAATCTACAAGAAAAAGTCACGCACTGACCCTGAGATTAAGACGAAGCTTAATCTAGAGGGTGAAGGTGTAGATCTGACCCAGATCGCCTCCTTGCTATGTAGATCTGAAGTTGATGGCATTCTTCTTTTACACGAGACGTGGATCTGACTTTTCTCCTTCGCCGGTGCTCCGATCTGTTCAAAAAAGTGCTCGCGAAGCTTTGGATCTCAAGAGAATTTTTCCAACGAAGTTCTAACCTCCAGAACTGAACCCCCCTAGCCTATTTATAGCTAAATGAACAAGGGGAGGGGGAATTTGGCCAAGGTACCATTGGTGCCTCGGCATTGTGGCCGAGGCACCAAATGGTGCCTCGGCTTGGCCCACGTGGTGCCTCAACCGTGCCGAGGCGCTCATTTGGCTCCATTCATTTGTTTCGGCGTTGGTCCATTCCTCCATCACTCTTGTCTGAGCTTGTTTTCATCCAGTTGAGCTGAATCAAAGCTCGGTTGATCATTCCGTTGATTCCAGAACCCGATCGGCGTAGTATCGTCGCTTGAGTTCGGTTAATTCCATCTTGTCGACGTTCAAGTCTGGTCAATTCGCCTTGTCGAGTCTCGCTGACCACAAGCTTCGTCATTGGGTTTATTCCATGATACGTCACTTCGTTGACTCATACGCCTTGCTGACTCATTTCATGCATTCGTCGACTCACTTTATACGTTTTGTGGCGTAGTTGCATCGTCAGCGGTTCTTGGTCGCATCGTTAGATGGGCCATCGGTGTCAACCCACTGTCATGAGTCTCATTCGGGCACTGATAAGCGATTTTTAACGCCTACAGATACCCTCTCCAAAGTGTCTCAGTCTCAATTTTTGACGAGCATGGGATACTTTGGATATGATAGGCCCTAACCTTCAGTCAGTGTGACGGGACCTATGAATAGCTTCGGTGTTCAATCTCTCCAATCCTTTCAGAATTTCCAGTTCTTTGTAGGATAACTGAAGGCATTACGACACTGCACTTTTTGACTGACCGTTGTTGAGATCTTGATCTGAAGTCAATAAATAATTTTCTTTTAAGATTAGCTTCAGTATTTGATTCCTCCAATCCTTTCAGATTCTCTAGTTCTTTGTAGGATGGCTGAAGGTATTACGGTGCTGCAATTTTTGTCTGACCGCTGTCAGAATCTTGAAGCTGATTGAGTTTGTTTGAATTTGACTTGTGCTGGTGAGTTGTCATCCAATTGACCATCCAACTTTTTACGAGACTCCTCCATTGATTGGGGAATTCATCGTTGCGATGCGTTGACCGGTGTCCAATCTCATTTGGATTTGAACCATTGATCAGTGAATCTTACGGCAGTGGCGCATGGATTAACGTCAAAATATGTGGAGTTTAGCCTTCAATCGGCGAGTGTGACACGTTGGCTGGCGTCTAAATTTTTCTTGAATTCGAACTGTTCATCGGCGAATCTTCCGGCGGCAATATAATTTTCACGCTTCATTGGCATTCATCAAGTTATCCCTTATTGGAGTATCCCTGAGGAAGAACATTGGGGGTTCATTGGTGAACTCTCGATTGTTTGTAAAATTCACCACAGCGGGAGGAATTCCTTTGATACGAGACGCGTTGTCCGGCGCTAACTCAGTTTGTACTCATATTTTACTGGAATTTTGGGAATTAGTTTCTTCTCATATACCTGTTCAGAAGTTGGCGAGTTATCCTTAAGAAAATTTTATGAAAATAATCTCTAGGAACTTCTCAGCCAAAATAGGAAATAGTTTAAACTCGTGTACCTTTTTGGAGTATCGGCAAATTCCTTGTTGGCGACGCATTGATTGGCGTCGATATAATTTTCACACTTCATTGGCGTTTATCGAGTTATCCCTAAGAATATTTTTTTTACAGAAATATCCTCCGGGAACTTCTCAATAAAATAAGAAACAGTTTAGACTCATATACCTTATTGGAGTATCTCCGGAGCTTGTATTAATTGAACTGAATATGTAGCGGCCTTCATGCAGCAATAATTTTGCTGAAACATTGTCCGAGATTCCTCAGATATGTAGGGGAGAGGAGGAGCCAATTAACAGGTGAATTTGGGCTTGTTCTGGCATTCGGATAGGGCTCCAATTAGGGCTCCTAAATAGTGACTGATTAGAGTCCTAATTAGAACTGGTTTGGAGCCTATTAGGGACTGTTATAAATACCCCTCTCCTCTCCTTTCTCTTGACCTAGGCTAGCCCACCCCTGTGCTTTTCTCTCTTGTTTTCTTCTTGCCTCGCGTCATCTCGTCTCCTTCGAACTACAAGGTATGTGTACAAGGGTTTACATGAAAAGAAAATATAGTTTTTTCTCTTCTTTTTCTTCTTATTTTTCTTTCCCCCTTTTCTCTTCTTTTTTTCCTTCTCTTTTTCTCTTTTTTTCTCTTTTTTTTCTTTTTATTTTGGCCTTGGCAAAAGGAGAACCCGTCTCAGACTACACCCTGGCTTTTTGGGATTGGACACTGCAGGTTCATTACACATCAGTCAGTTCTAGGCTCACTCAGGAGTCGTGCTGTCGGACTACACCCTAGCTTTTTGGGATTGGACATGCCACCCTGTAACGAGTATTTTTATCACCACTCGGACTTTGAAAAATCATCTTGCACAGTAGGATGAGAGATGCCAGTGTCCCATCACAGGTTCTATGGTTGGGTACACTTTGCAGACAGGCTCTAGTGGACTCGTCTGACGAGTTATGTCATTAGTCGATGGGGCGAGGAGCTTCGCGCTTGTGGCTTATATGCTACAGTCTGTGCTACTATGTACAGGCTTCCGATCAGCGCTTTCCACTTCTTTGATTTAGCTGAGCTCTATAATTCTGATTCGATCACCTTCTTGACCAAATATGGTGAGTTGGGATTGGCCCTCCACGAGATGCATCGGGTCTTAAGTTTACCCATGGGGAAGACTCTATATCAGGAATACTTTCCCTCAAATTGAGAATTAAGCTGTTTGAAGGATCATATGCCCGGTCGCTATGACACCTTGTGAGACCTCACCTATCACTATCACATTGCTTTGGCTCAGATCGGGCCGTTATTGAAGAAGAAGTTGCAGATAGGCCTGAAGCAGTTTGCAGGCTACCTATTCAACAACTTGGATGGCCTTTCTAGTAAAGAGATCCACGAGTTTGCCCCTCTCACTCCCTCAGAAGTCAATGAATTGATTCGGAAGTCCGGCGTCAGGTCCTATACCCCAGGCAGTGCTGAAAGCAGTTTCCCTACAGGGACCAAGTTCTCAACCTTCTTATGGCATGCAGTGAAGTCGATCCGACCGATGACTCTTTTGGCCGGCTTCCTTGCCATTTGATTGAAAAAGTGTGTGGTGCCGTACTAGTCCAGTGATGCTTTACCATTGGAGGTACTTTATTCTGCAGTCCACCTCACCCACAAGAAGGAATTGTCCCTTATTTTGGTGATGGTGGTCAACATTCATCGCGGGCTTTGTCAGATCATCCATACCTTTGCTCAGGAAAAGGACGAACCGTCAAATGTGATTCCTCACGTCAAGGTGGAGCTCTCGTATACCTGTCTGATGGCCTGGTTCGTTCTTCATCGCCCCGGCATGATGTCAGCACCGAAGCTTGCAGATCCATCGATCCCCTTTCTTCAATCACTAGAATACTACAAATGGTAGGGATGCGGATTCTCAGAGGTATGGAGGCATCTGCAAATTCATAAAGGCTGGGTCTTCTCTAGATGTTTTCCCCTATTTTCTGGTCAGTATGGCGAGTCCTTAATCGAGATGAAAGACCAAGAGCACATCAGACTTTACTAGATGTCGGCTGCTTCAATTGGCTGACGAACATTAGGCTGGAATATCTCACTTTTCGGGTGAGAGATGAGTGCTACATCGAGCCATATTTCCCTTCTCATTTCATCCGCCAGTTCGGTTATGACCAACTTTATGTTGGGAATCCGAATCGGCAGATCTGGACTCACGGTGGGCTGGTAGACGGGGTCCGAGCGTGGTTGTAGAGCATGACGGGGTGCACCGGCGCTAGATTTAGCCTTCCGAGTGCCGATCGCTAGCTGGAGTCGAGCTATATTTACTGCAGTTGGCTCTTGGCGGCCAATGAGCATGTTCCTGTGAAGTCCCTCGATGAGTTGAGGGCTAAAGAGGTCTCCCGAGGCGACACTCAAACGATTCAGAGGGCTGCTCGAGCACAGAGGAAGCGCCATCGTACTCATCAGCCAGACAGGACTGACGAGGGGATTCACAGTTCTGCCGCCGGGACTTCAGAAGAGGACCAGGCGAAAGCCGCAGTTCATGAGGAGAACTTTGGTACTCTCTCCCTTTCCTTTTCACCTTATTATTTCTTTTCTTATAATTACCAGGTTTGACATTGGCTTAATCTTCCAGGGGTGTCAGAAAAGGAGGCAGTTCGCCCTCGTCATGGGGGGAAGTCTTGAGCTGGGGCTCAACTAAAGTGAAAGAAGCTAGCCCATAAGTCCCATTCTGCTCCTCGGGCTTTCGACGTGGACTTGACTGGTGAAGATTCTACCAGTGATAGAGGTAATACTCGATCAACTCGCAGTCCTTTCGATCACTTAACTCTTTTGCTTCTGAAGCTCACGGTTTCTATTTCAGTAGAGGAGAATATGAGGGTGGAGGCACCAGTTTTGATTTTCTTCTTCTCGACTTTGCCGAACCTAGCTTTACTCAACAAGTGCATGGAGCTATGGTAGGGGCGCCTGAGAATGCCAATATAGGACCTGAATCAATGATTCTAGGTACATTTAACATTGGTAATCCCCCACTTAGACGGCAAATGGGGGAATTGAATGACTCAGAATTTGTGCCTCCCCTAATCGCGTCTACGCTTCTTGCTCTTTTAGACAAATTACAGGAAGTTAGTTTGGAAGCGGGAAACAAACTCTGCCACCGAAGTAAGTCTTCTTTAGCCCGGTGTGGATTGCTGATTTCACTTCTTCCACTCACGTCCTTTTATATCAGATTTCTCGATAGAGGACTTTGATGGCAACAGTTTGCCCATGGATATATCCCTGGATGACTTGATGTATGTCTCGCCCCAGGATGATTCTCCTCCTGGTGATATGGAGCCTGAGCCGGCAATTCCTGGGAATATCGAGGTTGGTTCCTCTGAAGGTATGGATTCCCTTTTTCTGATAATTATAGGACTAGCCAACTTTGACTTGTACAACTATAATTCTATAAAATTGAAACGTCTCTTATTGGTGACAGGGACCCTTCATTCTGCCGCTCTTCCAGAGCATGCTATCGCAGTTGATATTACATTGGATGTACAGGTCGAGGGACCGACTATGGTAGTCGATGTGCCACTGACTGAGACGGCTCCGTTAAGGCAAGGAACTATCTCGACAGGTACGGACTACTCAGCCGATAGTACTCATACCGATTTCTAGTTTTGGAGTGTTTAACCCTCTTTCTTCTGCTTGTAGGGTCTTGAGCAATGCTTTATGACCTGGTGAGAGCATTGATGTCTAACGACGATCCATCTCGGCTTATCATCCATGTAGAGGTTTGATCGTTCTTCTCCTACCTAGCCACGGTGACAGACACGCTTCTCAAAAGCGGGTTTTCTCTCCGTCAGTTCTAGCCATTCCTTGACCCCAGGATAGCCTTGATACAAGATGCAGGTTTCCCAGAGTTGGCGCAGGCTGTTGTCAATGATCTCGATCACATAGAGGCTAAGCTCTGGAGTTTGCAAGATTTAGAGGTAGCGGGGCTGTCTTCATATATGGCCGCAGAGACAGAGTGTCGTCTAGCAGCTTGGCGTGATGCCCGTGTTTTCACCTGGCTTGAAGTCTAGATGTAGCGAGATCAGGCGCACCACCTTGAGGTCGCTGTTGCTGAGACTTCATACTCTGTGGATCATCTTCAGTCTTGTGTTGCCGAGGGCGAGGCGAAGATAGTGTTCTCGTGGAAAAGAGCAGTAGATGTTTCCATTGAATCTGCAATTGAACTCGTTACAAATGTATTTTTTACAATGAAATTCAAGCAATAATTCACCTTTTTATAAGGCTTTTACAATGAAAAAATCGAATCAAAAAATACAACTTTAATTTCCAATTTCGAACAAACGCGGGGCTCGTTTATCAGACCCTCGCTTGCGTGGGTATCTTTGCCTGTGCCGGGGACTCTATTCCGTCCGTGGACCACCGTGCAATCCTGATCTTCAGTCGATGATCTAGATGCTGGGTTTGTGGATCTAAGGAGTTTGATTCACGAAGGAAATAAATGCCTGACGGAATCAGCCCACGAAGGGGATGATCGCTAGAGCGGGTGAGATCTACTAGGAGAAATTACACGCTTTCCCTGAGCCTAAGACGTAGCTTAGACTTGAAGGCAAGTTAGATCACAAACTTGACCTAGATCTGCAGGTGTTGGATTGGGTGACGACGATCTGGCGTATACAGCAGCACAATCTTCACCGTTGGCAAGTGTTTAATTCTGTAGAGCTCCCGCACAAAGATCCAAGCTTCAGAAATTTTTCCAACCCCTTTCACTGTGCACCCCCCTGTATTTATAGCATCAGGGGGGGGAAATGTGCTCGACCAAGTGTTGGCCGAGCACTTCGGCCATCTTGGCCGAAGTAGTTCAGCCATGTGGCGGAAGCAGTTCGTCCATGGCCCAACTGCTTCGGCCATGGCCGAAATTTTCCTGCACGATTTTCGTTGTTTCGCCATGGCCGAAGCATTTCAGCCATGGCCGAACTGCTTCAGCCATGGCTGAAGTTTTCCCACACGATTTTTGTTGTTTCACCATTTTTTTAACGTTTTGTCAACTCTGATCCGTATTCTGATATTTCTGGCCTTGTTTTGGCTGCTCCGTTGATTCTGGAATTGGATTGGCATTGCGTCGCCACTTGGATTTGGTTAACCGCGCCGCGTTGATGTTCGAGTTTGATCGACTCGCCTCACTGATTCTCGCTGACTTGGAACTCCACCGTCGGATTTCGTTCCGTTGACGTATACGCCTCATCAACTTAGTTTATATATTCGTCGACCCGCTTCATGCGTTTTGTGGCGTGATTGTGTCGTCAGCTATTCTTGGTCGCGTCGGTCGATGGTTCGTCGGTTGCGAACCCACCTTCACGAGTCTGATTAGGGGACTGATAAGCAATTTTCAATGCCTACAATACACACAATCATGTAATATTTGTTATCATCAAAATAATCATATCTTGTGGTCAAGATTCCTAACATCTCCAAAACCCTCGTGCAAGGCCCGCGGAAATTCTTTCATCTGGTCGGAAATAAAAGTAATCATTCTAGGACTTTGGACAGTAGGAATGAATCTGCAAATATATTGAAAAATCACTTTCCAACTCGATGTGTCCTCTACTTCAACAACTGCAAAGGCCAATGGAAATAGCCCACCATTTGCGTCTATGCCGGTCGCAACCAAAAGCACTCCTTTGTACTTGCCATATAAATGTGTGCCATTGATCCTCAAGAGCGAATGACAAAATGAGAACCCCTTGATAGCAGATCCAAATGCCCAAAATACTCACGTGAACTTCTCCACTCCTTGTGCAATCTCTTTTGACAATATTTCGTATTCGATACCCAGATTTTTCTTCTTAATTGCTTTAAGATATTGTAGAAGTAATTCATAAGATTTCTTCCAATCTCCAAGATTTTAGTCAACGCCTTTCTCCGTGCATCGTATGCCTTATATTTGAATATAGTTATTTTTCTCATATCGTATACCTTTGTAATTATCTGATCTAGAGTTAGATCATGTTCTCTCCTTACTTCAGGCATAATTAGCTTCAAAATATAAGAGGAAGTTGCTGCCTTATGATCGACATTGACAGTCGGATTGCAACATGTATGTAGTCCGTAATAACTAGAGATCATAAATTGCCCGTTAGATTTTTTCTAACAGTTGCATTTAGCTTCTAAGGACACTTTAAATTTCTTTCATCTTGAGCACTTGCATACTCTCCTTGAGCTTTCTCGTTGAAGTAGCACTTTACATTGTAGTTGATTTTATTAGTTTTCACGAATTTGACCTGATTCTTGATTGACCATTCACGTATAGCGAAAATTAATGCTTCCTTATTCTCGAATAGATCTCCTTTTTTGAAAGTAAAGTCCTCGAGTCTTTCGAAATTAGAACCAAGTTCAACAAACTCAGCTTGTGAGGCATTTATCCACTCCTCATTTTGAAACTCTTCTGGCAACGATTCTTTAGACTCCACATAATCGTTGTTTACACAAAATTCACCCATCCAACGAGTGTCCTCATCGGTTCCTCCAACTGCACACTACTTGTTATCAAGTCGTTCCTCTTCTTCAACATCTTCAGAATCATCATCTGCATCCTCATCCTCTTCTACAATGGGACCAATTGGTAAAATATTTGTAACATAACTCGAAGCATTGTAAAACATATCACTTGACGTTGCGCATTGGATATGAAATAAATTCACTCGAGTTATTTTCTAAATGCAAGGCACTTGGAGATGAAATAAATTCACTCGAGTTATTTTCTAAGTCAAGCATGTGGGAGAACTCTCCCGAAGCATTCAAAACTTGAGCAACACCGGATATTGAAAAATTTTCAATGAATAGCTCGATTGAGATTTGCTTTTTAGAGAGTTGTATCATTTTAATCATTTTTTGATTGGTGATCTCTACAGCAATTATTTTTTTTATTTATCGGACAATTACAGAACACCTTAGTTGCATACTCTTCATGGTTAATTCTAGTAACTCTGTATATTTCCTTCATCATTTCATCGACGTTGCATGTTTTAGATAACATGAACATTTTTCTAGATCCTCCCTCATATATAAGCATATTATTCATTCCAACATTTAGTCTCCCATTGAAGAAGTAAATAACGGGTATTCTGTTTCGCCATTAGAACTGAAATATTAACATTCATCATATGCAAATTATCTATTACACTTCATAAATTAAAACTATATATCTTGTTTCTAGTTAAGCCGTAGTTGAAAGACCCTCTATATCAAATTTAATCTATCATATTTTAGTTAAATCCTAATTTTAACCAAACCATATTTTTTATCAAAATTGAAATAAAAATATTCAAAATATAGGGTTATTTTCATACTATAATTGTAGCTAAAAAATTATACAAAATTAGAAAATTTTACCTTGATGAAGAGTTGAAGTTCGTCGGCGTTGGAGCTCATCAGCGTCAGAGAGGTTAGACGGCATCGTAGTTCAACAATGCTGGAGTGAATCAAGAGAGAAATTTTGGGGATGAGCCTCGGTTTGGGTTTGGAGAGGAGGAGAGAGAGAAAATTGTGGGAGACGGAGGTGATGTGGGAGAGTATGAATGGGTGGGGGAGAGAGAGAGCGGGATAGAGTTGAGGGAGAGATCGGGAGAGAGTCTAGGGAGGGAGAGATCAGAAGAGAGTTGAGGGAGAGGTCAGGGTTGCTTTGAGAGGGACGATAGAGAGAGGGATCACAAGATTTGAGAGGTGGGGGAGAGATGCGGTTGTGCCCTAATATTTGGGCATGGCTAGGCTATATACCCCCGACAAATGCAAGGAACTATTAGTCCCGTGTATTTGCTGGGAGCCCCGTTCATTTGCTGGGAGCTAAGCGGAGGTGGTTTCTCTTTAACACATAGGACTGCTAATCCCGTGTGTTTTCTGGGTTTTGCTTAGGAGGTGATTATATGGAAAACATCTTTTACTTTTTACATGTAGTAGTTTTTATGCATGTGCATTGCACGTGATTAAATATCAAAATTATTTATTTTTTAGTTTATTTTCTTACTATAAATCGGTCAGATTCATTTTGAGTTAAAATCTTTAAACGTGGACTATTAGATTAGCCATAATTTTTATTTAAACATTTTAAAAGTTTTAATAAAATGGATTTATGTGCTAAATTAAGATCAACATACTTTTATATACTCGGATACACAACATCACTTTTTTTAATTTGTACGTATCAAACTTCATGTAATTTATTTATTTATTGGATCATCGATCTCCAATTTGTTATCTTAGTCATTAAATGTAGTGTTAAGTGTGAAGTAAAGTAAACATACACTAATCTTTTGTTGATGTGTTAAAAAATAATAAATTAATTAATGGTAGCTCTATTATAATTTTATATGATAAAAACATTCACATAAGTATATAAGAAATACTAATAAATGTGCATGAAAATCATTTCTAAAGATTCCTAATTTTACTCAAAAATTAAGCTATACTATAAAATATTCAAAATATATAGTCCTTTATTCCTTTTGTTTCACATTTTAATTGAGCCGAGATCAATCCTTCTTTACCTTTATCTTTTTCCTAGTTTATTCTAAGTAATGTCTTTTTAATTTGGGTGTCAAGGTATATTTAAAAAAAAGTCGTTAAAATCTTCTGCTTTTTCTGTGATTAGGCTGATTAGTTCTGAAATTTTTGTCTTCTTGTTTATAAACATGAGATGTATAAGGTGGCTGACCATGGACTCTTTTCCCTTTGTATTTACATTTCTTCTGCATTTGAACATTAACGTTTCCAATCTAAGGTCTAATGAGCAAATATTTTCGGCAATGCATATATACTTTTCTTCTGGAATGTTTCTTGAAATGCAATGCGTATGACTGCTATTGATACCACTTTGAAACGTAATGCATTTTGATATGTGTTTGTTCTTTTAACAATGGAACATTATTTCTATAGTATTATAGAAATAAATAGAAATAAAAAGAATTTCATTGTTACACATGATCCAAGAAAGCAAAACATTGTAAGGAACTGATTGTTGAAGGACTTAGTTTAGGTGCAGAGAAGGTAGGCTCACTGTACAAATGTAATTTTTTCTTCTACATAGTATTCTATCATACTGGCATGTTCATGTTTTGGTTTTTTACTGTAACAAATAAGTGCTAATATGCGAAATATTGATCTTCATGAGGTCTAAATTGATTTTGAGAAGTAATCTATGAGGGGATGTTATTTTCTGAGGATGATTAAGGCTCCTAAAGATCAAAGTTAACGGTGTTAAGTCTAAATGAGGTTAAAATGACAGATTATAACCGTAGGTGACTTATTTGATGGAAGTTACAGAATTTGGGTTATGTGGTTAAAATATTTATGTTTTATGGGGCTTGGTTAAAATTAGAAAAATTTTGGTGGACTTAACCGGGAAACCCTTAGTTAATGGCAATGCACTATTTTTTGATACTAAATGGAGTATCTCTAAAATATAAGATAGGCAGGTGAGGCAAAGAGCAGGGAGGCCAAGATAAAATAAGTAACGACGGAAACTTCGCCACCTTCTTTCTATTATCTAGAAAATAATCTTTGGTTACAATACCTTCTTTTCTCCTTGGTTGGTAAAGGAATATGCGTCCCTATATATTTATAGTCCATAAGATATATGAGCAATTTCACGCATGCAAGTGATAGGTAATAAATAAAATCTAGCTGCAAGTGTACAACTATCAAGTTATAGTATAAAAAAATATCGAATCCTCAAGGAATGTGTTGTAGGAGATGATCAAAATTAGTTTTCTAAGTTGTGTGTTGTGTGGACAATTAAGAGTGAAAATTGTGGGGAAATAAAGAGAGTGGGTGCGATTATATGCAAAATAAAGCAAAACTAGATTAAGAGGGGGAGAATAAATTAGAAGAAAAATAAGAAACAGATAAAGAGAAATGAACAATAAAGAGGAAAATCACACGTAAAAAGATGGAGAAAAATAATTAGAGAAATGAGGAATCTAGAATTGAATCCACTAGTCATTTTCACTTAGAATTTATGAACTATTCTCTTTTTATCATATTTTCCTTTAGATTTATTAAGCATAGACTATCAAACCACTTAAGGAAAACATAACCTATCAAATTATCATCCAAGTAAAATTAACATTCATGAGAAGAATAATAACTAGATATTAATTCTACATTCATAAGCATAACCTATCAAACCACTCAAGATCAGCATAGATTATCAAATTCTTCTTCTATCAATTAGTTCTCTAGTTGATTATCCTAAACATGATCATTTTAAGCATACGAGAGCAATTCACAAATCATAAAATACATCAAACTAGTTTCAGACAACTCTAGAATTCCTACAAGATTTTAGTTCCATATTATTAAAAAATAAAGAGAAAAAAAATCTAAACTAGAGAGTATGAAAGAAAGAGAATAAAATACAAGAAAAATAAAAGCTAACTACAAAAGTAAGAATAAGAACAAACAAATAAAGATCTAAACTATGAACATCAAAATAAATCTAACTACAAAAAGAAAAATACAAGAAAATAAATCTATATTATCAAATAAAAATGCAAGAAAATAATAAAAAAAATAAAATATGAAAGTAAATCTACTCTACAAGGCATCAAAATAAATCAAATGTACCAAAAGAAAATAAAATTCTAAAACATGAATATCTAAGCAAAAATAAAAGAGAAAACAAACTTATATTGTAAGAGGGTTCATATATTCTCTGACCACATAAAACAAATACTAATTGCAGGAAAGCTCTCTCCGGAGGAAACTTATTTGTCTAGGCAAACTAGGATATGCATCCCAAGTGGGTCTCATATATTTTTCTTATCTATTTATGCAGGTTGAATTTCAACCGAAGTAATTTCAAGACTTAGGTGCTTTATGGGCGTTGGATTAACATATTTATATGGGCCTCCACTCAAGGGACGTGGTGTCATGAGACACCGTTCGCCGGGAAAGTCGATCCAATCTTCATTGCTTGTAAACTCATTAAAGCTTTATGCAATTACAAATGAATTCAACAAAAAAGGCGTCTTTTTATAAGACTTACAACGAAAATCAAGAAAAAGTATAACTTTCGCCTAAACAAACGCAAAAGCCCATTTATAGCGCTCTTACTTGCGTGGGTTCTTTGCCGGTGCCGGGGTTTATCCATGGACCACCGCGTGATCAGATCTAGGTCAAAATCTATGGGATCGAGGGGACTATTTCATAAAGAAAATAGATCGCCTTAAGTGAACGAGATCGACCTAGCGAAATCATTACTCTTCTCGGGATCAAAAACTAAGTTTTGATCCAGAGGGAAGCGCCGTAGATCTGATCTAGATCTCCTCAAACTCCTTTGCTCGATGCGTAGGACTCACTAGGTCAGATCTGCATCGGGAAGAACTCCGGAGTTGTGGAAAATGCAGAGCTCGTGTGCAAGAAGTCCGGTGCAAAGAGATCCAGCCTCTGCCAAAAATTCCAGCTTGTGCAAATGAGACCGCCCTCTCTATTTATAGGCGAAGAGGGGGGTCGGCTTGTGGCCGAGCCTTGATCGAGACACCAAGGAGGTGGCTCGGTCTTGGCCGAGCCACCACTCCATGGCCGAGCCACCATTTGGTGTCTTGGCCACCGAGCCACTATTTGGTGGCTCGGTTTGGGCCGAGCCGCCTACGGGGCTTTTTCATCAGTTCCTGATTCTTTCGAGTCTGATCTGACCTTTTCAAGTCTGATACGGTTATTTCGAGTTCGATCGCGTCGCTTTGAATCCAATCTGGCCCATTCTCATCGATTCCCCTGGCACCGAGGCTGCACCGTTGAGTTCGCGTCTTGTCGACTCGCTTCATGCGTTTTGTCGACTTGCTTCATGTGTTCACGTCATCAATTATTTGCCGTTGGATCGCCGTTGGATTGTCGGATGGCTCGCCACACGTCAACTCCCCGTCACGAGTCGGGTTTAGGGTCTTATAGGTAATTTTTGACGCATACCCCCTCCAAATTGTTTTAGTCTCATTCTTTTATAGAAGAGCCTGAAATACTTTCGATATGATAGGCCCCAACCTTCAATAGGTATAACGAGACCTAAAAATAGCTTCAGACCTTGATCTCTCCTTCCAGATTATCCAGTGCTTTGTAAGATGGCTAAAAGTGTCGCGGTGCTGCATTTATTATCTGACCGCTGTTGAAATCTTGAGCTAAAGCTGGTAACTGAGTTCTCTTTGCTTTGACTCATGTTGGTGAGTTGTTGTAAATTGACCATCAAACTTTTCAAGACTCCTCCGTTAATCGGCGAATTCTCCGTTTACGACGCGTTGACCGGCGTCATCATAATTCAAGCTTCTCGAACTTTTGAGGCTGGGAGAGACAGTTCGTGCTTGTGCGCTCCCAGTGGTCCATTGGGGGTTGTCGAGTTATCCTTATGAAAAAATACTCTCCAGGAACTTCTCGACAAAATAGGAAACAATTTAGACTCGTATGCCTTGTTGGAGTATCTATGAGACTTGAATAAATTGGACCGAATGCAAGATGACCTTCATGGGGGTGATAATCCCACTGAGTAAATCTCCAGGGTTCCTCCAGAGGTGTGGGAGAGAGAAGGAGTCAATTAACGGGCTGATTTGGCACCGTTTTGCTACCCGATTTAGCCCTGGTTTGAATTCCTGTTCATGGTCTGATTTGAGTCCTATTCAGAACTGGATTGGGTCCATTTGAGGCTGATTTAAAAAAAGCCCACCTCTCCTCTTTTTCTCTCTCCTTGGCTGGCCCCCCTCTCCTTCTTTTTTTTATTTTGTCCTTTGTTCTCTTTTGTCTCATCTCCTTCAAACCCTCAGCTAATCCCCTTAGGTTTATCAGATCCCACGCGCTTTTTCTTCAGGTAAATCCCCATCAATCCATGGATAGATATGTAGGGAACTAAGGCTTTGAAAAAACTAGAGATTGATCAAAGTTAGGGTTTGATAAAAAACTAGGGTTTGATCTAAAAAAACTAGGGTTTTTCTCTCTCTCTTTTTTTTCTATTCTCTTTTTTTTCCTTTTTTTTCCCTTTTTTCTCCTTTTTTTTCTTTTCTTTTTTTTTCTTTTTTTTCTTTTTTTTGTTGCACGCATGGGGAGGGGCTCGGCCATGGCCAAGACACCACGTGGTGCCTCGGTCGTGGCCGAGTGGTGCTTTCTTCTATCCCCACGGGGGTTTGATTTTGACGCTCGCCACTTCTCAAATCTTCTAATCATATTTGCAACTGACCCGTTCGATTTTTTGTGCAGATCACCATGTCGTCGACGAGATCATGTGCTCCGAGGAACCAGTCAGCCACTCTACCACGCGACGGTGGGCCTCCCTCATTTGCTGGTGAGCCATTTTTTCATCATCCCTGCATGCATACGCATACTGCATCCCCGCTTTGTTCTCCTTTGTGAGGCAATTGGGAAGAGCCGAGATTCCCCTTTGTGAGGTTCGATGCTTAAAACATAGATTTTGCTTGGTCATCACCTATCTTAAGGTTATTAATGGGGGCCATTCCATGCTGCCTTGCATTCGGTACGACAGAGTATCCCATCACTTTACTTATGCGACGGGGTATATTGTTCTCACGAGCGCGTGATGCAGCCTGAATCGTCTCACCCGTTTGTTCTCGGGGAAAACAGTTGTGAGCGACATTCTCATTAAATCTACAAATGAACCTATTACAAATTTATCTTTTACAACAAATTCAAAATTACAGCGCGCCTTTTTATAAGGCTTTTACAACGAGAAATATCAAAATTACAACTTTATATTTTTTTTCCTTTTTGAACAAACGCGGGGATCTCTATTTTACGGGATCCTCGCTTGCGTGGGATCTTTGCCTGTGACGGGGACTTCT
>JBAKGM010046230.1:0-17139 GCA_037177215.1 Asparagus racemosus
TAAAAAGGCACGCTGTAATCTTGTAATTTGTTATCAAAAGATAAATTTGTAACAGATTTATTTTACAGATTAACGAGCATATCCCCCGCAACTCTTTTTCCCGCGAACACTCATGAACTAGCCAAAGCATTATATGCTGTAATGGCTAGAATTCAGGTAAATTGGGCAGAGATCTACTATGAAAACTTGTTAGTTATTCCTTGGGGCTTTCTTCCTTTTGGAGCTTTTCTCACTCGTGTCTTTGAAGCGTTTCACATTCATATTGAATCCAAAAATTCCATGATTCGTTCCATCTAATTCTTTGACTCCAATGCTCTCACTAGGATGAAATTAACAAATTTTGAGATTCATGATCCACATCCTCTAGCGCAACCACAACCTGAGGAGCAACAACAATCCTCACAGCAAGCACCACTACCTAGTCAACCATCTTCTTCCACGCAGCCTGATCCATCATGCTTTTCGGATGCTCAGTACAGCATATTGTCTGCTCGTATCCTTGAACTCGAGACTGGACAAAGAGCATTATACGATCAGCAATTTTTCATCCTTCAGAATCAAGAGGATGTTAATAAGAAGCATGACAACCTGGATCAAAAGTTTGATGCATTAAGCATGCATCTGCATAACTATTTTCAGGGACATCAACCTCCTCCAGGCCCCTTGAGTTAGAATAGCATGCATTCATTTATATTAGTCGGTGGTTGTAGTTTAGTGATAAGTTATGATTAGAACAATTATATGTGTATTTTTGTGACTTCATATGTATGAACCTATGTTCATGTTAATTTGACTTTATATTTGGTCATTGTGTTAATCTGGCTTTATATCTTGTGTATGCCTTTTTGTTAACGACAAAGGGGAAGAATAATACTACTATGTGAATGGTATAAACAATGTTTTTATACTCTGATAATGCTTATATTGCTTATATGCACGGGGGAGTAAGTATATATTGTTCATAAATATTTTACTCATTTGTGATATACTTACATACGCATAAATTGTTTGTCATCATCAAAAAGGGGGAGAATGTTGGATATCATGTTCCCAAGATATTGTTTTGATGATAACAATTTATTCACAATGTGTATTATTGTGCACTACCATATCAATATAGATTTAAACATCAAATTATGATCGAGATATGTGAACAAGTGCTGGATGAGTTCAAGGCAAAAGAAATAAAGAAGAAGATGTTCATATAACATCGCAATGTAAATTTATTTTCTCTTTATTTAGATTCTTTTGTACAAGCCTTAGCCACTCACATACACACACATAAGCATTTAGAACACACTAACAAATGCATAGTGTGTGGTTAACAAAAGAAATCCCCTATGTTAACTATTATAGTTTAAAGTTAAAAATGAGTCTCAAAATATTTAAGTTATATCATTTTCAGACCTTAGTAGTCGACCAATAGAAATAGTAGTCAACTACCCAACTTATTTGATCAAAATATGAGTTTCTGTCTTTTTACAGTATAGTCAACTAATGACCTTTGTAGTTGACTAATTAAGACTAACAGAATATTCAGTTTCGGTCATTTTACAATGTAGCCAACTAGTAGTTATAGTAGTCAACAAATAAATACTTGAACTGATTTCCAGAAACTATAAAATTACATAATAGTCGACTAATAGATGTTATAGTCGACTACTTAGCTTTAAAACTGAATTTCAGACTTTCTATCGTTTCAAAGTAGTCGACTAATGACTATTGTAGTCGACTACTAAGCAATAAAATTGATTATACAAAGTCAGCTTAATCACAGAGTAGTCGAATAATATGAATAGTAGTCGACTACAAAAACTGTTTTCTGATAGTTTCAGAATTTGAATACTTAACAGTTTATAGCCGTTTTTAAACGTTTCTAAGGTTTGAAATTCAAAGTTTTCAAGGGTTATAAATAGGTATTAAGTTCAGAATTTTGCAACAAGGATTCATACATATAAGATTGATCTTTTGTGCAAAATCAAGTGTTTTAAAATTCTCAGATTTTCAGTCTAAATATTTAGAAACGTTTTCTCTGATGTTGTCATTGATCCTCATACATACATATAAAGAGTTAGGCAATATTCAGAGATTAAAAAGTGTCTAAGCCACTGCTGCACATCACCAACACTTCAAGGCTTATAGAAATTGTACTTCTTAATCAAAAAGGAAATCTCGGATGTGAGACTTGTTGATATCTGGTTAGAGATTGTTGTAATTTACATGGGCTTGCAAATTGGTCAGGTTTGCTTTTGATTTTGTAAGTGTTTTCAAAATCAAAGTGGAATTCTCAAGCGGGATTTCCTTGGAGACGGGATGTACATCAGGGAGGTGGGACCAGTATAAAATTCTTGTGTTTGTGATTGTGATTTTCAGTATTTATTGCCATCTTTTATGCAAATTATAATCTACTTTGCATAATTTTTTAAAGAACACTATTCACCTCCCCCCCCCCCGCCACTAGTGTTTTAGTGTGATCAAATCAGGTCCTACAAAAAGCTCTTCCATAACATGTGATTAATTATTAATAAATAATATCTTACATTCAGTCCTCTTCAGTATCATTCAATTTAGGCAACTCTTTTGAACAGGACAATTCACCTATTTGCTCATGCCTTAATTGCAATTTCCATGACATATATAAAAATAATTTTGAAATATTAAAATATTTTATTTTTATAAGAAAGTAAATTTTTAAAAAATATTTTTCAAAACCACTTGCCGGCAGGAATTTAATAACTTCATGGGAATGCATAATAAATAAACTCATCATAATGAGCATACTGGATCCTATCTAGATAGCCATCACTTCCCTAAATGAAATTTAGCAAGCCAACATTTCAGGTTGTGTAGCGCTTGTTAAACAAGCTTAACTATCATATCAAAGCATCAAATCAGAAATGACAATATCATCAAGTCAAATAGACTATGTAATAATTTGAATTCTCTATCTCTTAAGTGACTAATCCTAGAAAATTCAAATACAGTCTAGTGCTATACACATCACAATGTGTGCTTATGACATACACCTGTGGAATCCCCATTCCTGGTGGTTGAGACCTACCACCATATCTCACATGTCGGTGTCGTGCATAATAACATGTTATAATAAAGTTATCATTTACTAACTATAGGTTAAGCACAAATTTAAGAAATCTCTAAGTTAGATCATATCTCTAAGCAAGTGACCATCACAGTGTATAATGTAACAAAATAATTTCTAAGGATATATAACAAGTATATAAATGATACCCAAATTATATGTGCAATAATTAAATCTATTAACACTACGATAATATTAAATAATTTGTATTGGATGTTCAAGGGCATATTATTACTATTCTAACAGTTGTAAATAATGAAGTCAACAATTTTCGATAAATGGACTGATTTTAATTTAATTCGAATTAGAATTAGTTTATCTCAAACTTCGAAAGTAATAACATGCAACTTTTAATTTTAATCCACACTCTCCACTTATTATGTAATTTTTATGTATAATTTCATATTTTTATTTGAAATGTTATGTTAAATTAGCATAGCTATTTTGGCTCAACTAGATTTACGGCGAACACACTATGTTATTACTTCTCCTTCCATCTTTGAAATTTGAATTTTGAGTTATATTACATATTTGAGTTGAAATTATGTACGGTCCTGATTTTTTCGCAAAATTAAAGAATTATTTCTACTCGATATGATAAAATTCTCTAAAGTACAACTATTAGAAATGCGATTTTTGAATTGGAATTAAGAGTAAAGGGCATTTGCATATATAATCCTTAAGGTAATAAGAGCCAAAGAAATAAAATTTGTAAATAGGCCCAACGACTAGAAATACCCCAATTCATAGGGTTTCCCTTCTTCTTTTAAAAAAAAATATACTTTTAGAGCAGGAGTCCTATAGGAGAGAACGACTAGAGAGTGACAGAACTTAGGAGAAGCCAATTTTCAATTTAGGTGATGGCTTTCACCGCCTTATTCTTAATTCATGAGGATTTTCTTTGTTTTTCTCTCTGTGATAATTTCTTCAGATCTGTTAAACAATAAATATTCATTCTTAAGCTAAGTGAGCTCTTAATCGATGTTTCCCTTATCTTTTAGAGAGGTGATCATCAGATCTAATGGGGTTTACATGTACACAGATTGTTAGAATTTGAAACTATGCATAAATCTCTACGTGAAACTCTAATTCTTTATTTTACTTCATTGTTGATATTGGAAAATGTGTAGAAACATGGTAGAAACATGATGTTTTGGTCTCTATGGCAATTCCAAGAAATCATAAAGGGACTAGAGGGGAACCAACAATGAAATGAGTCATTATAGATCAATCGTGCAAGAGCAACATCGATTCAGCCGTCTGATCGAGCAATATCTGACATCTTATTTAAAATCAAATGTTTAGTCATGAGATGAAAGACATATAATTTTTGAAATCACACATCTGGTTGAAGTAGGAAGAGGCCTGATCACGACTTAAAAAAAACACAAGCTTTGATTTATTTCATAGAGGCGTCTATCCTTTAGAGGAGAAGTCTGGTGGTAAGTTCAAAATGTCTATTATCTCTCAATTAAGTTATAGTTTAGTCTGTTTTGATAATTTATTTATTTTAAACCTTTCTTAAGAGAGAATATGAGTAAGTGATGATGTATGAGTAATCCTATGAGATACCTATGTAGTGTTTTTTATCACTCAAATAACTCAGCATAGCTTAAATGAATATAGAACTCCTTATAAGGCGAATGAATGACAAATTGAATATCGTTATGAAATAAATTATGCTAAGCATTAACATATTATGTTTTACACTGTAACCATAGTGCATGTAGATGGAAGGAGAGACATGTATCCTAGACTATGGGGTGTAATCTTATTTAGTTAGCCCAATCATATGAGCCGATTAGGCAGCTAATCTTCAACCTGGATTATTATGGTTAGTACAAACTAGATTGTGTAAAATTACCATAGGATGTGTTTGTTAGTGCATAACATTACATGTACAAATTAAATAACAGTATGATTGGAATAAGTAATTAGATGAATTACGACTTATGGTTGTTTGGCTGGCTAGAAGACTTTGATATGAGTACCTATTTGATTGTTATGTGTTATGTGTGTATAACCAACTTATGTGGGCACATTCAACCATTTCATATCTAAATAAGAACATAACTAATTTTCTTTACAATGTTGTCTATGTTTTAATGCATGTTGTGTGCACAACATTACATGACATATCCCTGTGAGACTTATGACCCTTTTCATTGAATAGAGTCACCATCAAGAATAAATGTTTGTTACTGAGAATATATGATTTGTTTGACCAACTCGTAGGAGAAACCATATTTTCCAAACCTGAACTCAAGTTTGGTTATCACCAAATAAGAGTGAAGAAAGAAGACATTCTGAAGATAGTTTTTAGGATGCGTTATGGGCATTTTGAATTTCTTGTTATGCTATTCAGCATAATGGATTCTTGATCAGTCTTACTAATGTTATGTGTCATCTGTTTTTGCAATAGTTAGATTAGTTTCTAGTTATATTCATTGATGATATTCTTGTGTACTCAAAAACACTGGAAGAGCATGAAAAGCATCTCAGAATGATTTTAGAAATTTATGCAAAGAGAATGTCTATTCTGCAAGCTAAGTAAGTGTGTGCTCTAGTTAAAGAGCATATCCTTTCAAGGCTACATTATATCTTTTGAAAGTTTATTACTTGATCCGTGTAAAGTTGAGCAGTTTTGAAGATAACCCAATTAAAGAACAAAGGAGAAGTTTGTAGTTTTTTAGGGATGGCAGGATATTATTAGAGGTTTATCAAAGATTATTCACACATTGCAGCACCAATGATGAAGCTACTTTGCAAGGGTGAGAAGCTTCACTAAATAGCAGAATGTCGGAAGGCATTTGAAACCCTTAAGATTTGCCTAACGACAATGCTAGTAGTGATGTTACATGAGGGGAGTGGTAAATTTTTAATTCTCATGTTGCTTCAGGAATTGAAATAGGGTGTGTATTGATGCAGAATGGGAACCTAATTGCTTATGCTTCTTGACAATTAAGGTCACACGAGAAGAATTACCCAGCTCACGATTTGGTGTGGCAACACTATCTTCTTAGGGAGAAAGTGGAAATTCTTACTGACCATAAGAATCTCAAGTGTATTTATACTCCAAAGGAGCTGAATATGTGCAAAAGAAGATGGTTAGAGCTCATTGTGGACTATGATATCGATCTTCACTATCATTCGAATAAAGTGAATGTTGTATCTGATGCACTTAGTAAAACAGCGAGCGCTATGAGGCTCACGAACCAGAATTAGTTAATTGTAGAGATTGAGAATCACGGTATTGAAGTTATTCTGCTAGGTAGTTATGAACAATTGATGAATATACAAGTACAAACTTTATTGATTGACTGTTTAAGGAAAATAGTTGCATGACAAGGAGCTCATTGAGGTTAGAAAAAAGAGTACTTGAAGGCTAGAGAAAAAAACATCTAGATTCACCGAGATGATTCCTTGAGAAAAAAAATTTTGTGTTCAAGTAGGTGAAGTTCATAGAGAATTGCTCAAAGAAGCTCATTGTTCAGTAGTTTCAGTTCATCCTAGAGGAAAGAAGATGTATACAGACAAAAAATGCACTTTTGCTAGGATGGTGTGAAGTGTGACATCCCTCGTATGTATCCAAATGTCTGACATGTCTAAGGCAAAGCACCAAGAAACTTTCAATCTATTACAACCATTGCAAATACCTGAACAGAAGTGTGAACACATTACTATAGATTTTGTGACAACATTGCCTAAGAGCTAGAATCAAAATAATATAGTTAGGGTGATCGTTGATTGACTTACTAAGAGCCATCATTTTATACCCTTTTGAATTGGGCAAAGTATTGAAGAGTTAGCGGAATGTTATAGGCAAGAAGTAGTACGTCTTCTTAGAGTGCTAGTTTTTGTTGTGAATGCTGAGATACTTTATTTGTCTCACCATTTGTGAAGTTTGCACAGGAGGTTGGGTAGTAGATTGAAATTTAGCGCCACTTATCATCAAAAACTGATGGTCAATCTGAGTGAACTATTTATATAATGGAGGACATTTTTCTTGTAGATGTGTTAGAGTTTAGAGGTTAATGGCAAGATTACTTGCGTCTTGTAGAATTCTCTCGCAATAACAATAACCAAGCTAGCATTAAAATGTCACCATTTGAGGTGTTGTATGGGAGAAATTGTAGATCATTGTTATTTTGGGATGAAGTAGGAGAGAGGAAATTATTATGTCCTAAACTCATCGAATTATCTGAGGTGATGATTAAGATTGTTCACAAGCATCTCAAGATAGCTCAGGACAGATATAACAGCTTGGCAGATATAGGTAGAAGACTGTTTCTGGTCTTTTTCTATATTGCAATTGATACAGATTACAATAAGATTGATAACAGTGAAACAAAGAAAAATTTATATTTCCCAGGGTTCTTTTCTGTGTGCCAATGGAGCGTCGATCTTGTACTCCATTGACAAACCGAATCAAGACCTACGAGTCTTTTGCTGTTGGTGAGGATCAGATCACTTGGAAGCTAGCTCAATCTTCTCTTCATGATATTCCTTTGTGTATGTGTGTCTCCTGAATTGTATGATTTTCTCTCCTTTTATAGGCTAGAAGAAAGAGTTAATGGCCTCCTTAGAACATGAGTTAATGGCCATTAAAGTAGGAGATAGTGGTGTGGTTATCCCCTAAGAATAGCTCTCATAACAGCTATTTGGGCGGACTTCATATCCTCCGCCAAAGGCGTAGGCGAAGTTCGCTGTAGTTGTAAGAGAATGTCATCACGAACGTGGATACGCTTTCTTTGGAAGTGGATGACTTAATCCACTTGATCGGATGTGGGCGGATTTTGTCAATGAACCTTACTATTAGGCTCGAATTTAACATAGAATTTAGCTCTTTGTGAGGCACGTTTAGGCGACCTTCACTACAGTCCATTGGGGGCTTGACTCTGGGCCTGTTCGAAGTGCTAACCCCATGGGCGTTCACTTCTTGGATCCAAGCTAATCATCTGCCTTAGTGAAAATATATTTTGATTGCCTACAAGACCCCCCCCCCCAAAATTTTTTAAGATCCTGTATTCAATCTTTCAATAGAGATTAAAATACTTTTGGTGAATAGCTAGAGGTATACTGTTGAACGTGGCTCGAGTTGTCTTGATTGGGTAAAAATTGTCTTCATCTGCCCACTTGGTTGTCAGATGTGTATTGTTGAATATAGCTTGCTTATTTGTAGACTTGTATTGAAGGTTTGATGATGCTTGTGCTTGTCAAAATCCATGTTTGGAATGTAACTCACCTTCTTTGTTGTTGGGGAGATGTTGGAGAAATTAGTGAAGTTTAGTTGATTTTAAGTGTGAGCGAAGGTTGCTCATTTCTGTCTTACTAAGCAAAGCTCGTTGATTGGTGATGTTCGGTGGTTGGTGAAGCTCAATGCATTTTGAGCTATCATTGGTGAAGTTCGTCATCTGGTGATGCTTGCTGTCTTGGTGAAGTTTGTTCTGATTCGCCTCTAGATTTGTGCTGTGATTTGTGCCTAAGATATCTTGATTGAAGATCCTATGAGACCTGCTATGGATTTGACTGAGTTTTAGGCTAAGGCAAAGCCTCTTTGTATGGTCCAAGTAGATCTTGGACAGATATGATTGCCTCGGGAGTTAACATTTAAAATTAGCTATAAAAAGTAGCCATCCTCATCCATTCTCATTGCTCTTTCCATCATCATCTTCTTCTTCTTCTCCATGTCTATGCCAATACCGCATAGAGAGGAGATGCTCCTCAATAGAGAGCTGAGATAAGAAAACTCTAACAGGAGTTAGCCCAAGTGAAAGGCAATCAAGCGGATGAACACCACATACTCCATCAGTTGGCGGAGTTATTATCAGCCAAGAAGGCGATGCTCAAACAGATCATCGAGAATCAGTCGGTGGCTTGGCGTAAATTTGATCACGATAGAGATGCGTGGGGCCTTGAGTGAAGCTCTCTTCGTAAGGCTGTTCGGTGACTGAAATGGTGCTTGAAGAAAGGCACTTGGGTCTCCATGGGTGAAGACTTCGATAGTAACTAGGTATCACAAAAGAGAACCTAGATCGTAATTAGACATCGTGTGGCTGACACAGGCCCAACATCGATTTTTAACCAGAGGAAGCGCTTCTTCCTATAGATATGGAAGTTTAGAGCAACAAGAGCACTTCCTATCTTCTTATCTTGTATGGCTAAGAATACACGAGTTGTAGCTTGGTGCAGCTTGTATATGCTCCTCAGCCATCACACTACCCATATCTTAGGAATATAGGGCACTAGCAAATAGCAACAAATATCCATGATCCTTATAATTGAATAGTTTGAGTGTCGCCTTGTAACAGCGTCTTCGATCAATAAAAATGAACTTTTCTTCTAGCTGAAATTGTCCATCTTTTGTATAATTGGTCTGTATGTACTTTGCTTCTATAATGAGTTTGTACTCTGCATGGAGTCATTGCTTTTGGAAGCGAGGCTTAGGCTTCCTTGTGTTTTGACTTGACACTGTTTAAAGGTGTATTGTTAATGTGATAGTGATGGTATGTCTGGAGCCAAGCAGAATTGTGGGGTTAACTTGATGAGTCTCTTAGGATTTTGATTGAGTTTTGAATTAGGAAGATCGATATTTCTAGTTCAGAGGTGGAAAGTTAAACATGACTAGGATTTCTGTGGGATATGATTTTGACTGAGATCAAGGGTAATACTTTTTGAGAAATTTTCCATTGATCGATGCCATGAGCTTATTGCCATTTTGGTCAATTAGGCGATATGCTCCATTTGAGTAGACTGGTTCTACTACAAATAGACTTTCCCATTTGGGTTGGAATTTACCTTTAGTCTTGTGCATCATGACAATGGATCGACGAATGGCTAAGACCAGGTTGCCTTCTTTGAATGATTGTTTTTAGACTCTCTTGTTGAAGACTTTTGAAATTCTTGATTGGTAGATCTCGATTCTTTGCTAAGCTTGAAGTCTCAGTTCATCTAGTGCTTCGAGCTCTTGTAGGCACTTTTGATGATGTTCTTCATTCGTCATCTTCTTGGCAATGGCGATTCTTAACGACGAAACCTGAACTTTGAGAGGGATCACAGCTTCCCATCCGTAGACGAAGGAAAATGGCATTGAGCTAGTGAGAGTGCAGACTATTGTTCAATAAACCAATAAACACTCTCCAAGTTTCTCGTCCCAATCTCATTTGTTGAAGGCGACGAACTTTGTCAGAAGTTTGATGATGATTTTGTTGAAAGCTTCAACTAGACTATTAGCAGCTGGATTATATGGCGCAGAAGCCACATCTTGAATTGTGAATTTATTATAGAATTTGAAGAACGGTCAACTAGTAAATTATGGACCGTTGTCGTGAATAATTCATCTTGGAATGCTAAATCGCTAAATCATGTGATGTCTTAAGAATTTGATCACTTGAGGTGTTTTGACTTCTCTGAGGGGAACAGCTTCAGCCCATTTGGAAAAGTAATCTGTAATGGCTAGGATAACTTGATGACCCTTAGCAGAAGGTGGACTGATTAGCCTGATGATGTCCATGACCCAAGGTTTGAATAGCCATGAGGTGACTGTCAAATGTAATTCTTTCAGAGGTTGATGTAGAAAGTCAGTGTGGATTTAACACGCATGACATCTTTTAGCATATGTTGCCACATCCGCTATCATTGTCTGTCAGTAATAACCTAGATGACGGAGTCAGTATTGAAGTTTAGGACCCAGTTGATGAGTTCCACATGTACCATCGTGGGCTTCCTTTAATGCTTCTTGAGCTTCACTTGGTAATAAGCATCAGAGTATAATACCGTCGAAAGATCATCGATGTAGCATCTTTGTAGCGGATCGTAGAAAACACGTGGAGCTCTTCTTTGAACAGAGGCTGTCTGCTTCGGATCGTCTGGTAGGATTCCATGTAGGACATAGCCGATGATTTGGAACCACCAATCGTTGCTTCAAAGCAAGTTGCCATGACATGAACTTTGTTGGCTTCAAGAATATGCTCTGAGGAGCATAAATGATGGCTAGCCACTATGATGCACAAAGTGGACTTGGACGCCAGGGCGAGTTTGGCTGCAAGGGATGCTAGTGCATCTGTATGGCCATTCTCTATACGAAATACATAATTGATGTAGAAGCCTTTGAATGATTAGGTGAGTTTTATGGTAGCTTTATGATAAGGTATGAGGTCTTCATGGCGGACCTCATATTCTCCTTTGATTTGATTCACAATCAGCTTAGAGTCATCGTGAGCTTCAAGATATTTGACACCCACATCTTGAGCGAGTTGTAGGCTGATTATAAGGGCATTATATTTGACTACATTGTTGGAACATGGTTCATTGAATGAGTAGGCTCAGGGAAGAACATGTCCATGGGCGTCGATCAGCACTACCCCACTCCTGCGATGGTCGCACCTTTGTGGTTTCACCTTGATGCGCCATCAGGGTACAACTACCATATTTGGTGGTTCGATATGACATTTGACTTGAGAACTTCATGCAGGACGTCTTCGTAAAGTTTCGAAGACTTTGGGATGGGATGCTCTGCTAGAAAGTCAGTAATTGCTTGGCTTTTCACTACTTTCTGTGGCACGAACATCATGTCATATTGTGAGAGAAGTATCGCCCATTTTACTAGCATGGAATTCAGTGATCCAAACTTTGTCATGAGTATCCATAGAGGATTGACTCTTGAAATGGCATGGATAAATTGACCGGTGGGATAGTGTCGTATCTTGTGAAATGCAAAGGCCAATGCTAAACATTCCTTCTCGCTTGGATTATACCGATGCTCGGCGCCAATCATAGTTCAGCTAAGAGAGTAAATGGCTTGCTCGTGGCCATTGTCATTTTCTGAGCAAGGAGTGTTCCAAGAGAGTGATCCATTGCTCTGACATACATCAGGAATAGTTGACCTGACATCGGTGCAACAAGGACCGATGGCTTTGTGAGGTATTGCTTGATCTTGTTGAAGGCTCCTTAACAGGCATCATCTCAAACGAACAAAACGCTTTTCTTCATGAGTCTTTGAAATGGTTGATATTTCCCAAACAAGTTGGCAATAAACCTTCAGATGTAAGTTACTCGTCCTTGTAAACCCCTGAGCTCTTTATGATTTCTCAGAGGTGACATCTCTTGGATGGCTTTCAGTTTTTTAGGGTCAACGTGTATTCCCTCAAATGTGACAATAAATTCTAGAAATTTGCCTGATGATACCCTAGAAAGGATTTGGTTGGATTCATCTTGAGCTAGTACTTTCGCATGATTTCAAACACCATTCTCAAGTCATGGATATGGTTTTGTTTGTGACGACTTTTGATCGCGAGGTCATCAACATAGCACTCGACCGTCTTGCGTAGATGTTTATGAAATATCGTGTTCATTGCATGTTGATAAGTAGCGCTAGCATTCTTCAGGCCAAAGGGCATTACCGTGTAGCAAAATACTCCTACGGGTGTTCTGAAGGCCAAGTGCTTTTGATCATCCAGATGCATCTTGATTTGATTGTATCTAGGGAATCCACCCGTGGAGGACATCCTCTCAAACCCACACATATTGTCAACTATGACATCCGCGATAGGGAGGGAAAATTCATTCTTTGAGCAAGGGAGGTTGAGATCTCGAAAGTCGAAGCAGATTCGGATCTTTCAGCTCTTTTTCATCACCACCACAATGTTGGCCAGCCAATCAGGGTGTTGTTCTTCACAAATGAATCCACATTCAATGAGTTTGCAGATTTCCTTTTCAATTTACTCCATCAACTCATGATGGAAACATCATTGTTGTTGCTTGACTGGTTTGACACAAGGGTCAATGTTAAGATGGGGTACAGCTATATTGGGGTCTAGGCAAGGCATGTCTTCAAAACTCCAAGCAAAGACGTTGATGTATTTTTAAAGAAGAATTTTGAGTTCTTCCTTTTCAATGGGTGATAGACTCTCGCTGATGAAAATGAGCTTAGGGTTGGTTTCACTGCCAATGTTTATTTAAACCACTTTATCTTCAGTAGATGGTTCTCTAGCTTCAAAGTGTGATTCCCATTGTTTTTAAGCTGTTTTATCCAAGGATCATCTTCAGGATCGTCGAACATTTTGAACTCATCAAGATCACCGGTTAGATCATAGGAGACCATGTTGGCTGTGAATAGGGCTCCAAGGTTGATAACAAAATCCCAGTCGAATGTATTTGAAGAGCTGCTCAGAAAATCATCTGACGGTGTTTCAGTATGTGGTTCGGCTTCGAGAGAGACATAGCCAAGCCCGTGCTTAGTTTGATTTTAGTAATCAAATATTTCACCTTTTAGTATAAAGGGGATCAAAGGGACTCGTAATCCTCTTTTGAAATCCAACTCTTGTTTTGCAATAAGGTTGTACCCCATCTTCACTATGATCTATTGAAACTGTTGGCTATATCGGGAAAATTCTGGCGTTGCTTTTGTTTCTTCATCGGTATTTGATAAATGATGTTGTTTGTTAATTTTTCTGAAGAAGATTAGATCTGATGTATCCCCTCTAGGTGGAACAGTGAAAGTAACGTCTTTTAAATTATCCAACTGCTGGAGAGCTGTATATGATTCACTTATTAGCATATGTAATGCTGGTTTCGAAGCTAGTTTGGCCATCAGAGTCTCAATTCCTAAATTTTTAGATTCAGAGCTGATAGAGTAGCAGTAAGCATAATCTTCTTCACTATGGATCAAATCGCTCTAATTTTCAACAGTTTAATCGATACAAAGGTCCTCTAGGGTAATTACAAGTGGATCTATCTCCCAAATGGAATCATCCATGGGATCTAGCTCGATGTCTGCTTCATTACCTCTGTTCTCATCATTGGGAAGGACAATCTCAATTGTGTGATTTTCATCATACAAGAGAAAGTCAGTGAAGTAATTATCCACCCCCTTGAAAGGATGTCTTTCAGCTTCAATTATCTATTGAACCCCCTGTTCATCAATGTATTTGAAATATTAATGAAGTGTTGAAGGAACCATCTTGTTGGAGTGAATCCAAGGTCTTCCAAGCAGAAGGTTGTAAGGTGTTTCAACATCAATGATATAGCAAGTCACGTTCGTTTTCAAATCTCTAATCTGACATTTAAGTCAGATTTTCCCAAGAGACTGACTACTATGGAGTTAAAACCAAGTATGGTCACCAAAGTCTATGAGAGTTTATGAAGGGGGCTCCCAGAAAGCTCAAGAGTCTTCGTGGAATTATGCTCAAGGCAGAGCCTGGATCGATGTGAATTCTCTCGACCCTTGATGACCCTATATACCCAGTATAGTAGAGGGGTCGGTTGTGATGATGATTCTTGACAATCATGTCCTCTGGAGTGAAGGTGATACAAGGCATCTACTGTCGGCATTGATAGCATTGCTCGGGACCTTTGTTTTGAGGAGGTTCAGTCAAGTGGGTGAGGAACATCTCACTACTATTCAAAGCTTCTTTCAAAGCTTCTCTTGTATCCTTTGACAAATGTAATAGTTCTATAAAGTAATACGGACTAGAATATTGGCTAGTTGAGCCATGATGTATTTAAATGGGGGCCTTAAGGTCACTTGGAGGACGTTGTAGGGCTTTATCGAACTGAGTCTCCTTTTGCTTAGCCTGTTCAGATTGTTTGAATGTCCTTAGTTAATTGTAATCCTTTAAGTAATATTTACCAGATTGTGTCTCCGTCAGGGCTACTTTCTTACCCACTAAATCGGTGAGTGAAGTGACATGCATAGATTCCTCTCCAATGATCGTGGAGATGGTATTCCAAATCTTCATCTTAGATTTAGACTTTGAGAGGGTCTAGTCTTCACCTTGAAGAAGGTCAGGATGCACCCACATTATTTCCCCTCTCACTTGTTTGGTGTAAAAATCTAGGTCTCGGGTCTGTATTTATCAAATTGTGTATTACAAACCAAGAGTCGCTCTTTATAACAGAAGCGAAGGGAAGGCCCTTCTTGTTTTTTTTGTGGGTTCACCGGTAGCGATAGGATGCCTCTCTCGATGCTCGAGTCAAATTTGCTTCCCTTGGACGATTCGATCGACATTGCGGTTGAGCTTCAGTGCGCAGTAGAAGCTCTGGTGATCGAGTTTGATTGCCCGAGCTGAGCTCGCTTGGATGTAGCTACAATGCAAGAGTTTGCAAAGGGCTAGAGAGTCTCCAAATCTGAGAGTTCAGATTGAGATTCTTAGAGTGCCAAGCAGCTGAGGGCCTCAATGCTTGCTAGCTTCCAGCCTTCTAAAAGAGCCTCAAAAAGTCCAAGCTCTCAGGAAACAGCCGCCCTCTCCAAGCTAAAGCCCCCTCTCATGCGGAGATGGTGGCTTATAAATAGGCAAGGAGAGGCATGACCACTTCCTTGATTTGTTAGATTCGGCCATGCCCAGTTGAGGAGAGCCATACTCCCTGTGGGATGTGACCATTGTGAGGGGAACCATGCCCTCTGTGGGATGTGACCACTGTGGGATGTGACGTCTCCCATGCTTCAAGTGGGCGGTCTTGGGAAGCCTTCGGGCGAGCTTGCCTTATGCAAACGAGCTTCAAGCATGCGGGTGAGTAACAACTCTGCAGGTGAGCTTGGCCTTCGTCGTGCTCTGGCATGCAGGCGAACCAAGGGTCTGCAGGAGAGCTTCAGCCCTTTCAGGCGAGTTCAAGCATGCGGGCGAGCTTCAAGCCTTCAGGCGAGCTTGGTTTAGGTGAGCTTCAGTCCTTTGGCAGGCAAGCTTCAAGCCTTTCAGGCGAGCTTAGTTTAGGCAAGCTTAAGTCCTTTGGCAGGCGAGCTTCAAGCCTTTCAGGTGAGCTTCAGGCCTTCAGGCGAGCTTGGTTTAGGTGAGCTTCAACCCTTCAGGCGAGCTTGCGGGCGAGCTTGCTTTATGTAAACGAGCTTCAACAACCCTTCAGGCGAGCTTGCGAGTGAGCTTACCTTGTGCAGACGATTTCCAAGCATGCAGGCGAGCTCCAAGTCTTCATGCGAGTTTGCTCTTGAGGCGAGCTAAGCTCCTTTGCAGGCGAGCTTGCTCTACAGGCGAGCTTCAGAACACGCTATGAAGAACGGGTCGTAACTTTCAAACCATAAGTCAGAATCAGACGAATTATATATGAAAATCGACTATCTCGACGAGACGGAGCCAACTAAACTGACCCAAATCGTTTAGTTTGCCTCGGTCGTTTTGCGAAATTCCTTCCAGTTTGAAAGATATCGGCACTTTTATCCTTTAGGTGGGCCTGGCTTCACTCAGATAGACCCTTAAGCTCTTTTGCTTGTCCCAAATTGCTGTACGAGGATTAAGGCAATTTTTATTACCTACATCACCGTGGTAAGAGGAACTAAATCTCAACTTTGTTGATTTTGGTGATCATAGTTTACCACCTCCATCCTTGTAGTAGGAATGTGAACCACCTTTGGCTTGGATTATCGGCATGGAACCGAACTGAAGCATTACCATGTTAGTAGTGACCTTCTTCTGCTCAAGTTTGCGCATAAGGATTCCCGATTTGATGAATGTCTAGATTTTATCCTTGAGGATATAGCAGTTCTTCGTCGGATGCCCTAACATCCTGTGATAGAGACAATAATTAGGGTCGTTGGTTTTTCCGACCTCTTCAGGGCATCTAGCTTCCGAAGTTTCAGGCGATTCCCTTTGTTGAGGACATAGAAGATGGCAACTGTATGTTCATCTTTGAATGAGTAGTTATGGTGGAAGTTCTTCCTTTGTTTTGATGGTTGTTGTTAGAACTTTGGACCCCAGCTTCAAAAGTCTCTTTGGCTTTCGGTTGTGATATCTGCCGTTGTTTACTCTTGTTGCCCTTAAAATTGGTGCGGTGTGACGCCCCAGGTTTCAACAAGGCTACAGTCCAAGGTGAAACCCACAATGTCAAACCTGCCATGCACCAACACCGTGCAACAACATGTTTCACCATTACAGTATTATCTCTCTAATGAAGTCAAATGACAGGTGTAAGGGCAAAACAGGCAAATGAATAATAATGTAGAACAATGAAATTGAGAAATCACAGGAGTAGTATAGAGATAATCAACATCAATAGGGCCCAACTGAAGATAAAATAGAAATCTGAGGTAA
>JBAKGM010046264.1:0-17137 GCA_037177215.1 Asparagus racemosus
CTACTTTGCTTAAATTTTATAAAACACTATTCACCCCCCCTCTAGTGTTTAGTGTTATCAGATCAGCGATCCTACACTTGAGTCGACCAAATGGGGTGGTTGACAAGTACTGCCTTTCGACTCGGTTACGTGAGATTTCAGCTCAGGTGAGTCAGCCATGGTAGGTCTTTATGCTAGGTCTTTTAATCTCCTTGAGCTGGCTTGATTAGCATAATGCGGGACACTTGTTTGCTTTTAAGTGGAGATTATTATTCAGTAATAAAAACACCATAATAGGCGTTAAGTAAAAAAAATGAAAGTAGAATTTAATAAAAAGATGGAGGGTAGGTAATATTATAATTATAACAATAAATAGTGTCAAAAATACAAAAAAGATATGTGATAGTCATATGGGAATATTCTAGGAACATTCTCATGTCCAACTAATACAAGGTGCTAATGTACCATACTTAGATAACTTTGGAGTAGGGGCTTTTCTAATAGTGGGACTAATTTAACTCGCTATAGTCCTGAGATATAATAGTCCAGCGGACTATAGTGAGTTAACTTTTTAAAAATATGTTTGGTTCAATTTGTTATTAACACCTCTAATATCTACGTCATGCTTGGAAACTTGTCATTATAAGGGCTCTAAGATTAGAACATAACAGTAAATGTCTATAATGCCCTCTACACATCGGCGAAGTATTTCAGGAGTTTGTTTGTAATTCTGAGATGTTCAGGGGATTGTTTGTAAGTTTCATATTTCTAAAAGGGATGTTTGTAATTTTCATATTTTTCAGGTTTTTTAATAATTTTTCAAACTTTAAAGGGGTTGTTTGTAATCCTCAAAGTTCTTAGGATTTGTTTGTGATTTTTGAAATTTAGGGGTTGTTTGTAATTTTCAAAATTTTTAGGGGGTCATTTATAATTTTCAAATTTTTAGGAAGGTTGTTTGTTATTTGTTAATTTTCAAGTGTTGTTTGAAATTTATAGATTTTTTTGAGAAATGTTGCAATTTAGTTCTTTTCAGGGGGCTATTTGTAATTTCTTTAATTCTTTTCTTTATATATAGTTTTCAGATTTTCTGAGGGCTTTCTTGTAATTTTCAGATTCTCATGGGGCTCTTTGTAATTTTTAATTTCTTTAGGGCCTACTTTGTAATTTTTAGATATTTCCATTTTGGCAAAAGATCTTTCCAAATATCAGTGGATTAACAAATATCTAGATTCAGGGGGTTAATATGCAAATGAAGATGATTAGTTGGTATATACAATCGTGGTAGGGACACGCAAATAGGATGATTAATATGCAATAGAAGTGGAGTAGTTAAATGATTGAGAATGAAAAATCTTAATAACTTTTAAAAAGTTAAGGGTAATTATGTCATTTTAGATCTAATCTCGAATGGAAAATACTCTCAGGACTATAATAACACCCCTCTCCTCCAATATTTATTCTTAAATCTCTGGACTATTTTATTTTAATCAACTAAGGATATTTATGTGCTACTTTTTACAACTTAGGATATTAAGATGTAAAAGGTGGTGAAACAATAAGGTATTTAAGTGTCATTTAGCGTAAAAAAACATTTTTAACAATAGTGAAAAATAGGGTTCTCATAAAACTGAAGGGTTTTTCCTCATAAAAATAACTTTTAAAATAGGTCAAACTGATAAAAATCACTTTTGAAGTTATGTTTATGCGTACACTACCTGATGAGTGGATTTAGTTTTTAATCAACCACTTTTTGTCAATTTTTCTCAATTAATATCAAAATTATCTAAACTATCCTCATTAGTTACATGTGTCTAACATGTGCTTCCCTACTACACATATAATTAATAAGAGTAGTTTGGGTAATTTGGGTACTAAGTGCGCAGAATTTCATTAAACATGGTTGATTGAAAACTAAAGCCACTTATAAGTTGGTTTATTTATAAAAAAATTCAAAGGTGATTTGTATCAATTTGACTTATTTTAAAGATGGTTTTCATGTAAAAAACCCACAGATAAAAGACTTTAGGATTTTTTTATAAGGTTAATTTCACATAACCCTTGAAATTTTTGGGGTTGTTCCACATAACCCTCCTAAAAATAACCCTCTTGGACAATAGGATGTCTGAAAAAACCTAAATTTTGAACATGTTTCACCAGATTCCTACATGTATTTGAACTCAAAATTCCTTGAGAGAAAAAAAATCCAAACTTTGTTTGTCATTGTCATTTACAGTTAACATACCCCTCTGCTAGATTTTGGATTTTTTTTCTCTCAAGGAAATTTCTATCACCTGCAAATTACACATGGGGGACCTGATCATCACATTTTGTTACACTTTTATACCCTCATTATCTATTTTATTTTTAATAACATATCTGCTAATAAAGTGTTATGTCAATTTGCAGGTAATGAAAGATGGATGAATAAGAGCCCAAAAGAACTCAAACTACCTCATTTCTCAACCTTTTATTGAAGCCCAAGATCAGACCAAGCGGCCAATAGAAACCCAACATAAAAATTTAAAACGAAAGAAGTATTAATTCCTGTATCGATGCTTGTATCGATAAGTATTTCGATATTGGTATCGATACTAATATCGATACCTCTATTGATACCAGTATCAATACCCACTAAAAAATTATAGATTAAGTGCTAAAATTGTGTAACTTGGGGTTAATTTTAATCTAAGGGCTAATATTGATTGGAGTACTCTATAAATAGGAGTAGAGAGCGAGGGCTTGGGAGTGTGAAAATTTTTGTAAAAACTCTATTTAGAGAGGATGGTTACTCTTAATCTAGAAGACCTTCCAAATTTATAAACTTTTGTTTGCAATAAATAAAAAATTTTAGTTCCTCTTCTTTTATTTTCACTCTTCTCATTTGATGGTGATAAAGTGAAGATGAAGATTTGCTTCACAAGTGGTCAACCCCTTGGAATGTAAGTTTTTATTTTCTCTTTTTATTTTCCTTGTTTTAAAATTACATGATTTAGAATTTTATTTTCTTATTATTATATTTGGTAGATTAAATTTATTTCGTGCTTGTACTGTAGACTTATTTCATGCTTTGTGGAGTAGGTTTATATTTTCTTGCCCTTTTCATTGCTTATATTGTTCTCTTTAATGCTTTAGTTTCTTTTTATTCTTTATAAGTGTACTTAAATTCTTTAGGAGATATAGGATTATATGAAACTAGTTGAATTTCTTTTATGATTTATGAATTGCTCGGTTTATACTTAAAATAATCGTGCTTAGGATAATCAACTAGAGAGCTAATTGGTAGAATAATAATTTAATAATCTATGCTTATCTTGAGTGGTTTGATAGGTTATGCTTATGAATTTTAGAATTTCTATCTTGTTAATTGTTCTTTTTATGAATGAAAATTTTACTTGGATGATAATTTAATAAATTATACTTTCTTTAAGTGGTTTGATAATCTATATTTAGAAAATCTAAAGTGAAGTATGATAAAAAGATAGTAGTTTATAAATCCTAATTAAAATTAACTAGTAGATTCAAATATAGATTCCTAAGCTTCTCTACTTGTTTTTAATTAGGGTCAACAATCAAACAAATGTGAGAAAAAAATCTCTTGTTTAAATTTATTATCTTGTTAGTAATTGTTCAAGTAGAGGGTGGATTTTATTAGGATGGTGGAGAGAACATTTTTATTTTTTATTTTTTAGTCCTAATTGTCTCTAATGTTAAAAGCCTACCTAGAGGGTGGAATTAAAAATACTAGGAAGAGGACCCACATTTTCAAGCAAATCTTTTTTTTCAATCTTCAATCTTTAATTTTTAATCTTCTAATTTAGTCCTTCATAAAGAAACACACAAAAACACACAAATCAAAGAATCAAAATAGAAAAATTTTTATTACAAGCACCTTTCGCGGCAATGACGCCGAAACTTGATAAGGGCATAAAACATGCACAAAAATTATAAGAGAACATTTATCAAGTTATAGTATAGAAAAAATATCGAACCTACAAGGAAAGTGTGTGTTCAAAAATTTCTAAAATTTGATCCTAGAAGAGTGTGAACAAAAACAAGTGAAATAAAATTTCTAGAGATGTAGAGATAGTTAATTTGTCACAAAAAACAGCAGTAAAAACAAGAGGGGAGAAGTAGAAAAGAACGACACAAATAAAAGAATAAGAAAAAGAAAATATAAAAAGAATAAAAAACAAGAGAAGAGAAGGAATGAAGACGAAGAGAAAAGTCAACCAAAAGAAATTCAAGAAGAGGGAAATCAAGAGTTGAGAGAAAAATCAAATCACGAAGGACTGAGTGAAAAAAAAAAAGCAAAGAAGCTTAGATTTTCTGAATATAGATTATCAAACCATTTAAAGAAAGCAAAATTTATCATATTTCACTTTAGATTTCATAATTAATAACTTATGCTTTCTTTAAGTAGCTTGATAATCTATATTTCGTGCTTCTCTACTTGTTTTTTCGCTCAATCCTTCTTGATTTGATTTTTCTCTAATCTCTTGATTTCCCTCTTCTTGATTTTCTTTTAGTTGACTTTTCTTTTCATCCTCCTTCCTTCTCTTCTCTTGTTTTTTATTCTTTTTATATTTGCTTTTTCTTATTCTTTTATTTGTGTCTTTCTTTTCTTCTTCTCCCCTCTTATTTTTACTGTTGATTTTTGTGACAAAGTAAGTACCTCTACATCTCTACACATTTTATTTCACTTCCTTTTGTCCACACTCTTCTAGGACCAAATTTTAAGAAATTTCAAACACACACATTCCTTTTGGGTTCGACAGATTTTCTATACTATAACTTGATAAATATTATCTTGATTTTCTTCTATATTGATTCTTTGATTTGTGTGTTTCCTCGTGAAGGACTAAATTAGAAGATTGAAAATTAAAGATTAAAGATTGAAAAAGAAGATTTGCTTGACAATGTGGGTCCTCTTTCTAGTATTTTTAATTCCACCCTCTACGTAGGCTTTTCACATTAGGGGACGTTTTTGGTTTAATTTCTATAAAAAATAGGAAAAGGAAAACACCCAAAAAGTAGATTTCATTGTATTTCTAAAAAAAATTATAGGAAATGTTTTGAGAACTCAAAAAGTACAAATTTTCTTATTTCTTGTACTTTCTTTGTTTGGTTCAAAATAAGAAATTGGGCCTATTACATTATAGAAATAGCAAGATTTTCTTTTCTTTTGTTCGGTTGCATATGAAAAATTTATAGAAAAGTTTTGCTAATCTTATTCATCACTTTAGAATAGCTAAATTAATGGCTATTGTAATGGCTAGTTTGACATCCTCAAATCTTATAAAATCGCTCTATGCTCAACTATCCATGAATACAAAATTTGCAAAGTTAAAAAATATGAGTAAGAATGTTAAGAGACATCGGTGAATCCTCAAGTGCATCAAATTCAGAGGTAAGTATTTTGTTAAAAAATTTAAAATTCTTCTACTATTTTCCCAATGTCAAATTACTTGGGTTTTTTTGTAATCAGCGTGCTTAGAAACTACCGTAGAAATAAACCTATGAGGAATTATTTTCATATACAGATGAAGATCGAGAGCGTGATGAGATATGGGATATAATGGAAGTAGCTGAAATAATGCTACGAGCCAATACTTTGAAAGTTAGAGACCAAACGGCTGGTGGAAGTGCCCCTATAGCAACAATATTCCCTACATAAATTGGAACATGAATGATCTATTAACTCATGCGCATGATGTTGGTTACAATGGGACTGTGTCTAATATGGGTAAGGAGGGAATTGGCCAGCATCGTGGACTAAAAGTTTATTTACAATGGTTAGATAGAAATCAATGATCTAAAAAAATCTTATACAACTTTGGTATTTTCATGTCCTACTTTGATTTTTTTTCATGTACTAAGTTGGCTTAGCTATTGTTCTTTTGTCATAATTGATTGCCTCAGTTGAAACTTACAAGTTCAACGTAGATTGCGTTCTAATAACGTATTAAAGAACGCCTTATCTTATTATGAACATTGTAAAGTAGTTTGCAATCTTATTTAGTTGACCATCATCATTGCCAACATATCATTCAAAATATGCACCAATAGCTCAAGCTGAGCTCAAAACAACACTAAAATAATCACAATAGAGAGCTAAACTTGCTCGAAAATCAATCAAACCAAAAGGAAACACCACCAACAACTCAACTTGAGCACAAATCAGGCCTGAATAAGCACCATAGAGAGCTAAACAAGCTCGAAAATCAGTCTAACTAAAAGAAAACAACACCAACAGCTCAACCTGAGCACAAATCAGACTTGAAATTGAACAATAGAGAGCTAAACAAGCTCAAAAATCAGTCTAACTAAATAAAAACAACACCAACAGCTCAACCTGAGCACAAATCAGACTTGAAATTGGACAATAGAGAGCAAAACAAGCTCGAAAATCAGTCTAACCAAAAGAAAACAGCACCAACAGCTCAACTTGAGCACAAATTAGACCTGAAATTGAACAACAGAGAGCTAAACAAGCTCGAAAATCAGTCAAACCAAAAGAAAACAGCACCAACAGCTCAACCTAAGCACAATCAGCCCAATATGATCACAATATAGGGCTAAACAAGCTTAAAAATTAATCAAACTAAAAGAAAACAGCACAAATAGCTCAACCTGAGCACACTCAGCCCAATATGATCACAATAGAGAGCTAAACAAGCACAAAAATCAGTCAAACAAAAAAAAAGCACCAACAGCTCAACGCAAGCACAAATCAGCCATGAATACTTATTAGGACTCAGGATAGAAATAGCTTTGTCATAATAGATTGCCTCGAATTTATGATGCAATGTAGGCTGCTCTTTTGAGGGATTGCCTCACCCAAACATTGTAATATCAATGTAGGTTGCATTCAACACAAAATAGCATCACCTAAACATTACACAATAAATATAGGCTACATTCTCAGTTTATTATCATCATCATTGCCCATCTAAATAAACATGAATGAAAAGAATCCATAACAGAATTGAGTACCCAAAAAAAGCCATCCGTCATTAAGCTCAAACCGAGCATTATATAGCACAAGAAGTCAACAACCATTAGCTCAATCTAAAGCACAAATAGCCATCCATCAGTAAAATCAAACTAAAGAGGAGTAAATAACAACACGAATATAACCAACAACAAGAATTAGAAACATGAATTAAAACATCTAAAGTTTGCAATTAACAACATATAAGTTTGTGTAGGGATTTAGGACTTAGCAATATGAATTGCATAGTATATGCAAATCATGTGATGTAGCAAAATGGAGTGTTGTGTGCACAAAATAACAAAACTCAAAAGATCACATTAATCCATCAAAGTGAGGATGTATCCCACCCTTGGGCCGCCGCAAGACTTGCAATATACCTCTTCTGTGCCTCCTTCATTTTGATAAAAAATCTTCTTGCCTCATGCTCACTTTCATACAAATGATCTAAGAATTTGTCGAGGAATTCATCACTGTATGAGTCACTAGGAGTCTTCAAAGCTGCAGCTAATTGTTCAGTCCAATGTATTATGTGTTGATTTCTAATTAACTTCGACATTGACTCAACAAAGCTACGTATCAACTCATCATCATTGGATTTTTTTTTTGGTTTATTGCTTGAGGAAGGCTTTGTTTTAGATTCATTCAAAGATTTGTTAGAAGTGGGGTTTGTGGTAGTCTTAGCATCAGAATGAGGCTTAGTTTCAGTCTCCAATGGAATGTCTCCATCATCATCATCAAGAGGAATGACGTTGTTAATGCCAATCTTATCATAAACTGACCTAACAAATTCACCCCTAGCTTGATCATCACCCATGATCTTCAATAAATATTTGTAGAAAGGAAGATGCTTGCTTATATATCATCTTAGCTTAGGGTTACTTTTGTCCTGCAATATGCGAAAATTGAAATGTAATTTGACTAAATGATGTATGAAATTAATTATAACATTCTCACGTCCAATTAAATTAAATCCATTGTTATGATAGAAATAATACCTGAGTCCATGTTTTAAGTGTCTCCTCATCTAGGATTACCATACAGTTTTTCTCATCCCACCCAGCACCACATATGTTGGTGCAAGCCTCCATATCAAAATAATTGGTTCTCTAAGTTTTTATGTGATTAATCACATGAAGGTGGGTGTAGTTGGCTTTGAATTTCATGTTGATCTTCATAGCTGCTATTTTGTAAGCTTCAGCTTTGAAGTTTTTATCAACCTTCATTCCACCATCCACAACTTCTACAAGACACAATATAAGCTCCACATCATGCTCGAGGAGCCATCACATGTTGGAAACCCCCTTTGAATTGAGGCTAGTAGTTCCTCTTGTTGCAGGCACTTTTCTCTTGTGAACCAATTTCTTTATTTTTTTTAGAGGGTGATACCTCCTGACTCACATCAATGATATTGCATTGAGGTCCACCAGATTCACCAGTGGTTGGTGACATTTATTGTGGACCGTTGCTTTGAGAACTCAAAGATAAAATATACAAGCATTGGGGACTATTTAACATGTGAGTGTATGAAACATGTTGTTGGCTCATTCCACTATGGTTTCCTTCAAAGGGTAGGAATTGTGGGAAAGAGTTTGGCATTGTATGTGGCGGAATGAAAGATTGATGTGGATATGGCATAAAGTTCACTGCCTGATTCATTTGGCGGTGCATGTGGTGAAGAGGGCAAGTTTTGCTTTCCTGCATCTTAATTAGACATACCTACATGCAATAATAAAAATAACCATGAATATGTAGAACAATCTTAGATAGTTAATTCAGAATTACATAGTTGCAAGTAAGGGATGAAAAATTACATTGTCCATACAAGCACAATTATGAAATAGTCAAATACATAATAAATATGCGAAAACAAGAAAATTACAAGCCAATTTCTATGGTATCACCATCTTTATACTTTGCACAATAATTAGCCCACATTGCCCAAGCAATTTAGTCTCTAAGGTACTTCCATTCATTTTTTGCATTATGATCCTCTCTTTGTCCTAGATTGAGTGTAGTCAACTATGTTTGTATCATCTTCATTTGTCACCTCCTCATTATCTTCATCAATAACAACATTCTCATTCAAAATGTCATCTTGTGGATCTTCAATTGCAATAAAATTATGCAATATAGCACATGCTAAGATGATGTCCATTTGTGTGGGGAATAGATAATTAGGCTTTGCCAATAGAATTTTGAACTGATTCTTCAATGTACCAAAGGTTGATTCAATTTTAGACTGTAAAGATGAGTATCTTAAATTGAATAACTCCCTACTATTTCTTGGTGTCCTACCAATTTGTTCCTTTAAATGATAACGTACACTACTGTACGGAGAGATGAAGCCGGGCATGGTAGTGTATCCAGCGTCACAAATGTAGTATTTTCCTATATTATAAAAGGGAAATTCATGATTAATTTGATCATATTAGTTAATATAGTATTTTTTAAATGAGGTGGAAGAATACCATCATATACTCTCAATCCGTAATGTTGTGGTCTGGACAACGTGTCTTGCAAAATCCTATAGTCATTTGCCGCACCTTCCCACCCAGCTGGGACATATGTGAAAAGTTTATTTGAAGTGCATGCAACTAAAACATTTTGTGTTACACCTTTACGCCCTCTAAAACATGCAACTAGGTTAAAGTGTAACATTACGTCAATGTGTGTTCCATCTATCATACCAATGCAATCCTATCAAAATAGTACATTATTCAAAATATTAGTTACTCATATTATTAAATTATGCAAATCATTAACTAAAACAATTTATCTCTCTTACCTTGAAGTAAGGGAAATAGTTTGGATTGTTAGCAATCTGTCGTGGAATCTCATTTGGTGCTTTCTTCATGTATTGATCGCGAAGACCATTCATAGCCTATAGGACTTTATTAATGTACCTACTAATCGTTTTGCCCAATCTTATATATTCGATCCTTATTACTCTATTTTTGGTTTTATGACCCACTATGCTCATGAACATAGTGAGTTATTCTTCAACTTGAAGTTGTATTGTGTCCTTTAAAAAACTATTATTTCGCATTATATCCGCAAGTTTGAAAAAAGCTTTAAGCCTCATTCTAATATAAGACCTACAACTATCACTATATCCTTCGAAGACACGCTTGAAGTGGGCATTTCTGTAAAATATTTTCCTCATCTTACATCTCTTGTATGATTACAATTTGATTTGCGCCTAGCATGCATTCTCAATAAACAAGATATTATTGTAACCACGGAAGAAATAGTCGTATTAGCACACATCCTCTTTATATGTTCTTCATCTGTACCATCCATCTACATTAATTACAAAGCAAATATAGTTTAAGATGTTTATGCAGCAATGAAGAATGACACTAATTTGAACAACAAACTTATTCGCTAAACTTTACCAAATATCATATGTATAAAAATCAAACCAAGTTATAATTTGATTTATATATTAAGAAATTTCTATATTAATTTTCAGAAATATTTCTAAGCTAGCAAATTGATTTTTTATGCATGAATAATTTAAGCATGAACCTGAGCAAAAATCATAACTGATCATAAATAAAACCAACTTCGTATGCAATAAGTTAAATAAATTCACTGCTAGAATAGTGACCACAACACCGCAATATTTAGTTATAATTTTGGCATAAAACTAGCACAAATCAGAGCTCATGAATCCTACTCTTCTTTTCCCTTCAATTCTACTAAGGGCTATCACATTCAACAAGGATATGACTATCATATTGTAATTATATCCACTCTTGTTTTGTAGAAATGACCCATGAAGAGAAACAGGCGAAAAGGATGAGCTCAAACTAATACCCATGCTAGAGTAGAACTGACACAATTTTTAAAAAGGTGACACTGATTTACAAGCTGACAAGTGCATGAACAGAATCAAAATGATCACATTAGATTGAACTAAATGCATTAATATTACTTCTACAATTCTGCTTTAGTTTAATGAACAATAGTTTACATCTGAAATTTGAACAAAATGCATAAGATTTAATGAACAATAAATTTCTCCTAAGTGTAGGAAGCATATCAAAATAAAGGTCATTAGCTTGGGCACTTAGCACAAGGATCAACAAGAAAAATTTGGCAGATCAAAGGGGAAAAAATTAATCTCAAGAACTCAGCACATGATCAAAAACAAAAATTCATCTTAAACTGAGCTCAAATCGGAGCAATATCTCAACAACAAACTAAGCAAGATCTCAATAGCCTCAGATCAGAAACAGCTAAGGTGTTTAGGGTTTTTTACCTCAAATCAGAGCGCGGTCGTGTTCTCGAGAAATCCGATGACAAATCTAACACCAAAACATGATTCTTCAACCCCAAAATTAGATTCTTCAAGAACCCCCAACTCTCCCGCAACCCAAAATCTAACTGATGCTTTGACGTTATATCTCAAGATAGCTGACGAAGATGAGGTGGGAAGATGAAGTTTGGAGACGGGAGCAAGAGCGGGAGAGCTGGAGGAAGAGGAAAAGGCGCGAATGAGATAGGATTCTGGATTTGGGAGCGGGAGCGGGAGCAGGAGATGAGGAAGAGGAAACCCTAGCTTTTGCCCACGAGAAATGTAATCGGGAGTGGGAAATTAGGTATGGGTATGAGTTTAGTAATTTTTAATTCTTTTTGTCAGATTTCTGTCCAATTTAAACTCTATTTGAGTGGAAATTGATTTCTATAAAATGACACTCTTTTCCATACTTTATAGAAATTTTTTTGAACCAAACACAGTTTATAGAAATTATGGGAAAAGTTTTATTTATAAAACTGCCATTGTCATGCAGTTTCCAAAAGTTTTCTATTAAACTAGTGAACCAAACACCCCCTTGCTACAGATGAATGAAAAGCTTTTCCAAAAGGCAAAAACATTGAAGAAATGAACTATTGTGCCTTATAGGAAAATGGCATAAAAAGCAATATTGCTAAAATTGTACAAGCAAGTCAATATGGAGAAGAGAAATTCAAAAAACAATTTATGATAATATGTGGTGAAACAGATTGCATCCTTTTGGCTAAGCTAATAAAGTAAATAAATAAGATAATTTTCATGCTTGCCTTTGTAAGCCTCATTTATCTCCTAAAATCTTGAGGTTGCGTCTTCCTTGTCCTTTTTCTTATCTGGGTGCCATTTCTATAACAAGCGAGAAAGGAAACAAATTTGATAACTTTTCATAATATAATTGGCCTGAAAATATACAGATTGATACAAGCCAAGCAACAAAGAAATTCATTAATGCAACAGTTAAAGATCTCCAAACTTGACAATGTGTGTGGTTGGCTCTTCAACCTTGATCAGGTAAAATAGAAAGGATATTATCAGCTAGCATACACCATAGGAAAAACATGACATTTCATGTCAAGAATGTACACCAAAAAAAGATAAGGATATGATAGAAATTAATACATACCAATTCTAGGCGGATATAGTTGGATCAAAATATTCTTTGGTAGCATCATAATCAACTTCCAATATTCTATATTAGTCCTGTAAATGATTTAATCACATTTAAATAAGAACCATAAATTATATAGTTGACGTGGTATAAATTTTTTTCATGGTCATTACTCTGACATTTCTTTATGAAAAGGAAAATGTCAACACAAAGTACATCAAAGAATATGGAAGCACATAGAGATGTAAATATACCAATAAAGTAAGTGTCTGTTTGATAATAACTAACACATACAGTAGAAGATCGTTCAATAAAGAGAAAGTTTGATAATTCTATCTCTAATTTCCTTAGGAAAAAAAATTAAATGCTTTCTTACACAAGAGTGTTGAAGTTATGACCTCCAATAACCTCAAATGTCCACTTTCATAAGATTTCTTGAGCATAACAAAAATTAAGAATAATTATACATATAGCATAATAAGGACAAAGCACAAGAGCAAAAAAATTAGTAGAGAAACATGATTCACTGAAACTTGCATATCAAGGGTTATTTGGAAAAAAAAGAAGAAGAGAAGTTAAGTTTCAGACTTCAGAGTGGAAACAGAATCAAAGTTGCTACAATCCAATGAAAAGACAAGTAATGTCCTGAGGATATCCGACCACTAGTTTAAAGGTATAAAGAGATGATGGTACTGAAAGAGATTCCTCTTAGGGGTTGTTTGGTTCAATTTCTATTAAAAAAAAGGAAAAGGAAAACACCCAAAATATAGATTTCATTGTATTTCTATAAAACAATTATAGGAAAAGTTTTGAGAGTTCAAAAAGTACAAATTTTCTTGTTTCTTGTACTTTTTTTGTTTGGTTCAAAACAAGAAAATGGACCCATTACTTTATAGAAATAGCAAGGTTTCCTTTTCTTTTGTTTGGTTGCTATTGAAAAATTTATAGAAAAGTTTTACTAATCTTATTTATCTCTTTACAATGACTAGTTTGACGGCTATTTTAACGGCTAGTTTGACATCGTCAAATCTTATAAAATCCTTCTATCCTCAACTATCCATGAACACAAAATTTCGTAAGTTGAAAAACATGAATAAGAATGTTAGAGACCTTGGTGAATCTTCAAGTGCACCAAATTCAAAGGTAAGTATTTTATTTAAAAAACTACAAATTCTTCTACTATTTTCCTAATGACAAAATACTTAGTTTTTTATTTTTTATAATTAGCGTGCTCAGAAACTACCACAAAAACATACATATGAGTTCATATATAGATGAAGATTGAGGGTGTGATGAGATGTGGGATATAATGGAAGTAGCAGAAATAATGCTAAGAGCCAATGTTTTGAACGTTAGAGACCGAAACAGGAGGTGAAAGTGCCCCTACTGCAATGATATCCCCTACACAAATTGGAACATGAATGATCTCGTAACTCACGCGAATGATGTTGGTTATAATAGGACTGTGCCCAATATGGGTAAGGAGGGGATTGGCTAGCATCGTGAACTAGATGTTTATTTACTTTGGTTAGATCGAAATCAATGTTCTAAAACAATCATGTACAACTTTGACAATTTCACGTCATAATTTGATATGTTCATGTACTAAGTTGGCTTAGCTATTGGTCTTTTGTCAAAATTGATTGCCTCAACTGAAAATTACAAGTTCAACGTAGATTGCATTCTAATAACATACTAAAGAATACATTGTCTTATTATGAACAGTGTAAACTAATTTGCAATCTTATTTAGTTGACCATCATCATTGCCAACACCTCAACCTGTGCTCAAATCAGAGCTAAACAAGCTCGAAATCAGCATAATAATAACAAAAATAGCACCAACAGCTCAAACTGAGCTCAAATCTGAACCAAAAATATCACAATATAGAGCTAAACAAGTTCAAAATCAGCCATGAATATGTTGAAACAGCACCTACAGCTCAACCTGAGCTCAAATCAGAGCTAACTTATCACAATAGAGAGCTAAACAAGCTCGAAATTAGCATAATAACAACAACAACAACAACACCAGCAGATCAAACTGAGCTCAAATCGGAACTAAAAAGATCACAATATAGAGCTAAACAAGCTCAAAATCAGCCATGAATATGTAGAAACAATACCAACAGCTCAACCTGACTCAAATCAGAACTAACTTATCTCAATAGAGAGCTAAACAAGCTTGAAATTAGCATAATAATAACAAAAACAATATCAATAGCTCAAACTGAGCTTAAATCGGAACCAAAATAATCACAATATAGAGCTAAACAAGCTCAAAATCAACCATGAATAGAGAAAACAGCACTAACAACTCAACATTACACAATTAGTAGGGCTTAGGATATAAATAGATTTTTCATAAAAGATTATCTCGCCTATAAATTTATGATGCAATGTAGGCTGCACTTTTGAGGGATTACCTCAACCAAATATTGTAATATCAATGTAGGTTGCATTCCACACAAAATTGCCTCTCCTAAACATTGCACAATAAATTAAGGCTGTATTCTCAGTTTATTATCATCATCATTGCCCAACTAAATAACCATGAATCAAAATAATCCATACCAGAATTGAGTGCCAAAAAAAGCCATCCGTCAGAGAGCTAAACTGAGCATTATATAGCACAAGAAGCCAACAACCATTAGCTCAATCTAAGCACAAAAAGCCATCCATCAGTAAGCTCAAACTCATCATAAGAAAATAACAACAAGAATATAACCAACAACAAGAATTAGCAACATGAATTGCAACATCTAAAGTTTGCAATTAACAAAATTTAAGTTTGTGTGGGGATTTAGTAATTAGCAACATGAATTGCTAAGTATATGCTAATCATGTGAAGTAGCAAAATGGAGTGTTGTGTGCACAAAATAACAAAACTTACTATATATTAAGTTTCAATTATTTGTAAATACATAGCCCACCAAATAGAGCTATGGCCTACAAACATCTGAAAGCAAACCAGTAAATTAGGTCCAAGCTTTATACATATATTAAGTTTTAGCTCTTATATCTAACAAAGATTATCCAAAAACTAATAGTATATTCAATTATTTACTTAAGAAAAACTTACTACAAATATTAAAAATAACAAACCAAACCACATACCAAACCATTGAAACAAGGAATTAAGTTTGAGCTTACATTCCAGGCTCTAATAGAGATAATGCAAGTCTTTGAATCGATATTTATAGTTCTTTTTTTGGTTCATATGTAATTCTTGAAAAAGATTTGATCGAAGTGTGTTCAATTTCACTGGGAGAAAAAATTGATCTGGGGCCTCAACCTACCCAAACCGACAAAGTTCAGACAAATCAAGTTAATTCGAATAGCTCAGTAGCTTGGAAAACTAACCGCAAAATCAAAAGGGTTTAGGGTTTTTTTATTACCTCAATAGCTAGGAAAATCAACTGCAAGAATAGAGATTTGTTCTCAAATCCCCAAATAAATTACAAAATCAACCCAAATCGAAGAAGTTTGAGCTCATTGGCACTTAAGCATGAAGTCAATTGGTGAGGACGAGAGCTGGAATGGGGTCAATAGGTGAGGACGAGAGCTGGAATGGCGTCATTAGGTGAGGACGAGAGCTGGAGGAAGAGGAAAAGGTGCGGTGGGAAATTGGATTTGGGGCCGGGAACGAGCAGTCGAACCCTAAATATTTTCACCCTGAATCACCCACGAGAAAAAGATCTAGGGTGGGAAATAGCCTACGAGTGAAGTTTTATTATTTTAATATATATGTGTTGTCAGATTTCTAGGTGATTTCAGCCGAAGTTGATTTCTATAAAATGGGGTACTTTTCTCTACTTTATAGAAAACCTTTCTATAAAACTTTTTTGAACCAAACATAGTTTATAGAAATCTACAGAAATATTTTATTTACAAAACTGCCACTGTCAGTCCTTTTCTATAAAGTTTTCTATAAAACTAGTGAACCAAACACCCCTTAGAGACAATTAGGAATAAATAATAAAAAATGAAAATTTTCTCTTCACGATCCTAATAAAATCCACCCTCTACTTGAACAGCTACTAACAAGATAATAAATTTAAACAAAAGCTCTTTTTCTCACATTTGTTTGATTATTGACCCTAACAAAAAAATTATTTTCCTTTTTGCATCCTTTTGTAGTTGCTTTTAATTCTTAGAGTTTGCATTGCATATAGTTAGTAAGAGTGATTTGAGCATTTTTATTTGAGCACTCACTTGAAAATACTCTTAAGAGCAAAAATCCCCTAATTAAGATGAGGTGAGGGATTTCATCACCATTTTCTTAGCCCACAAATTACTAATTCCTTACTATACAAACCCAAGCCTTCTAAAACTCATTTAAACGTTGGCTCCCAAAGACTCGAGCTCATTAAGGAACACGAAATCTTTAAGTGAACCAGTTTAAGTTTACTTGAATCTGTTGGTGTCTAAGATAAGGTTAGGGGTTGCGTAAAGCGATCTACAAGGAAGGAGATACTTAATTGGTCATTGACCTCCCTCTAGTACTATCTTTACCCAGCTAACTGACCAAGTAAACTTCAATATTTTCACTCAAGGAGTTGTTTGTTAGGAGCTGGTCAATTTGAGTTTAGGCTTAATCTTAAAATTAAGGGTAATTATTTTAAGTGGTTGCTCTTGATTTATTTAGTTAGGTTTTCCCTTTTTGTTTTTCTTGTCTCTCACTAATCTTTAGGACTTTTACTTTTCCTTCAAAAAAATTAAAAAATTTTTTCTTAAATCTTTTTCCCTAATTTTCTTTA
>JBAKGM010046295.1:0-17129 GCA_037177215.1 Asparagus racemosus
TTCTTGCCACTAAGCAAAAGAAGGGAGAGTCCATCAAAGCCTTTGTCAAGAGGTTCCGAAGCGTGGCTCTTCGATGCACGACAGGTATGACGCAATATGCACTGGTGGAAACCTGTCGACACAACTTACAAATGAAACTCCTAGCCCAAATGGGGGTTGCAGAATGTCATTCATGGAGACAGTTAATCTCTCAAGGTGAACAAGCTCAAAATTTTATTTCCAGGCTCAAAACCGAAGAAGAAAACGAGCAATGGGACCAAGCCCAATCTTCTCAACCAGAAGAAGAAGATAATACGAATACTGAAAGTAACCCTCTTCAATTGGATGGCAGATCCACAAAGCTACCATGTTAACAGTTACCTCTGATAGTCCATTTAGCGATATGCCATGCCTACCTCTTTTCCCCCTTGCACTTGTTCAAGACTGGGGGTTGTTCATTGGATTATGAGTAATAAATCTTCTGAGTTATCATGTTTAATAAAATAACTCTGCCAGCCACAAAATTCACATATCCTTGTCATGTTAACCTCACACCTTTGACAATCTACTTATCGACTCTCTCTTCAATAGAGCGATGAGTCCTCAAAGTTGCTCAAATCGCAACGCAATCCTGTGACGTTAATGTTATACCTCTGACAATCAACTTATCAATTCTTCTTAATAGGATGGTAAGTCTCCAAATTTGCTCAAATCGCAACTAACTTATCAATCCTTCTCAATAGGATGATAAGTCCCCAATTTGCTCAAATCGCAACTAACTTAGCAATCTTTCTCAATAGAATGGTAAGTCCTCAATTTGCTCAAATCGCAATCAACTTATCAATCCTCCTCAATAGGATGATAAGTCTCCAAATTTGCTCAAATAGCAATCTACTTATCGACTCTCTCTTCAATAGAGCGATAAGTCCTCAAAGTTGCTCAAATCGCAATGCAATGCTGTCACGTTAATATTATACCTTTGACAATTAACTTATCAATCATTCTCAATAGGATGATAAGTCCTCAATTTGCTTAAATTGCAATCAACTTATCAATCCTTCTTAATAGGATGATAAGTCCTCAAAGTTGCTCAAATCGTAACGCAATCCTATCATGTTATTATTATACCTCTGACAATCAACTTAACAATCCTTCTCAATAGAATGATAAGTCCTCAATTTGCTCAAATCACAATCAACTTATCAATCCTTCTCAATAGGATGATAAGTCCTCAAAGTTGCTCAAATCGCAATCAACTTATCAATCCTTCTCAATAGGATGATAAGTCCCTAAATTTGCTCAAATCGCAATCAACTTATCAATCCTTCTCAATAGGATGATAAATCCCTAAAGTTGCTCAAATCACAATCAACTTATCAATCCTCCTCAATAGGATGATAAGTCCCCAAATTTGCTCAAATCGTAACTAACTTATCAATCCTTTTCAATAGGATGATATGTCCTCAATTTGCTCAAATTGCAATCAACTTATCAATCCTCCTCAACAGGATGATAAGTCCTCAATGTTGCTCAAATCGCAACGCAATCCTGTCACGTTAATATTATACCTCTAGCAATCAACTTATCAATTCTTCTCAATAGGATGATAAGTCTCAAATTTGCTCAAATCGCGAACAATTTATCAATCCTTTTCAATAGAATGATAAGTTCTCAAATTTGCTCAAATTGCAAGCAACTTATCAATCCTCCTCAATAGGATGATAAGTCCTCAAAGTTGCTCAAATCGCAACACAATCCTGTCACGTCAATATTATACCTCTGACAATCAACTTATCAATCCTTCTCAATAGGATGATAAGTTCTCAATTTGCTTAAATCGCAATCAACTTATCAGCCCTCCTCAATAGGATGATAAGTCCCAAAAAAACTTGTTTGAATCACAAGTCCTTACGCTTGTTCAAATCACAAGTCCTTCAAACTTGTTCAAATCACAAGTTCTCCCAAAATCTTATTCAAATTACAAGTACGAAAGGTAGGCCAAGTTAACATTATACTTTTGGCAACTTAAAAAAACTAAAAGGCTAGGTTGAAAATAGGAGGGCCAGCCCCACGTTCCAACTTCAAAACGCCAGAGTTCATCCTTGTAACGACTAGCGTGGACCAAAGCGAGAGTCGGACAAAGAAGATATTCAAAGTATTTCGAGAGTCCGTCCCAGTCAACCGCGAACTTTTGAAAACTTTAGAGACGGTTCTGTAGGCTGTCTAAAAGTTTTTTTTATGATAGCCACTACCTGCAAAACACAGTCGATGAAAGTTACAATCTGATGACCTTCACAATGGCAGAGGAGAGTTACAATTTGATGACTCTAGAACATAAGGGTTACAACTTGAAAATCGTTATGAAATCCAACCAAGAGATTACGAGAAAATCTCTTCAACCTCGAAACACGAAGCTCAGCATCGTGTCCAAGCACAAAATGTGGGGCTCGCTGCCGCGTCTGGAAGCTCAAAACATGGGACTCACCACCGCGTTTCTAAGCTCAAAATGCAGAGCTCATTACCGCGTCTCCCAACTCAAGACATGGGGCTCACCACCGCGTCTCTCAGTTCAAGATGTGGTGCTCACCACGTGGACCTCGTTACCACACTTCAAGCTCGAAATGCGAGGATCACTACTGCGTCTCCAAGCACAAAACGCGGGGCTCACCACCGTGTGTCCAAACTCAAAGCGCGGAACTCAGCAGCGCTTCTAAGCTCAAAACGCGTAGCTCATTACCGCGTTCGAAGTTCAAAATGAGAGGCTCATCCTCGTAACGCAAAGGACACCCTCACGCTCAAAACGCGAGGGTTAATGTTTGAGATGGAGACGCAAGGGTCGCTCCAGAACGCGAAATTCGCATTTGGTTCGTTCAAACACGATCTAAACAGTTCTAAAACTGTTTTGCACGATATGGGGGCATTAACTCTTATCAATGAGAGTTTTAAGGGGGCGGTTACACCCCATTAAACCCTCATCATGAGAGTTTTAAGGGGGCGGTTACATCCCATTAAACCCTCATCATGGAGAGATTTAAGGGGGCTGTTACACCCCTATTAAACCCTCATCAAGGAGAGTATTAAGGGAGCGGTTACACCCCTTAAATCCCTATAAATAACTAGAAAACTAGTTGAAAAGGGAAGGCAGTTGAAAAGGTTGGCCAGGAAAACTAAAAAAGGAGAGAGAAAAGAAAAGTCTCTTCTGCGCAGTTGTGATCGGCACGACAATTGGACCCTCATCCGTGGTCTGATCCGCGTGAAACTTGGAGAGAAGCTTCAGCACTCGTCATTCCTAATTCTGAATGGTGGAGATTGATTTCTATTAGTTAGAGTTGGAGATATGGATGTTTTACTGAAGCTCTACTTCTCTTTTTAAAGAAAGGATTAAACCTCCTTTGTAAAAATTAGCTCTTTTAAAGAGTTCTCATAACTCAACAGAGTTTAAAACTTACACAGTAAGTTCTTCTTGGTCATTCTTGGCTAAAAAGATTATTAATCCTTTTCTAAAATTAACTCTTCCAAAGAGTTCTTAACTTGGCCAGAATTCAAAATCTGCTCGGCAAGTTCTTGGCTTGTCTTCATACCTCTCAAATTAAGAGTTTCATCAGCGTTCCAACGAACCAAGTCTGTCAGATCGTCAACGGGATACAAGGATCAAGCTCACATCACTACCAAGAAGAAGTCGGCCCTAAACAAAAGGGAGGATCTCTGTCGATCCTTTCTTCTTTTGTAAATCGGGCAACCGATCGAGGAATTTGTAATTTCTTTTTATCTAAGTCAGTTAGAGAGAGAGATTGCATTTGAGAGATTGTACTCATTTTTTCTTTAAAGTAAATCAGAAGGAATCACATCAATTTTACATTTTCTCAAATTTTTCTAACAAACACAAATTGACACTTAGACCCTTGGATCTTTTGCTAAAATACTGATCATTGAATTTGATCAAGCAAAGTTTGAGGAATCTATTTCTAAAAATAAAATCTCTCCAACTGTACGCAGTTGTCGTAAAATTCACCATAGTGTGAATCTTGGGTCTAAGATGACCCTCGCGTGTGTAAAGACCACCTTTGCCGAAGGTAGTTTGAACTTAGCTGGAAGCCAAACGAACCTCACTAAAAGCGAAGAAGGTCCGACTCTCGCATTGAGAAAAGATCAAGATGTTAACAATTCTGATCGCGGGCTTCAGTCGTCAACTCATTTAGGAGTTCGATTTAAAGCATCCCACGATGTCGCTATGCTTCCATGATAGAAGCTAAGAATGGGGGTAATGCCTCATCAAAATTCTCTCTGAGGAATAAAATCATCATTGATGGATCTGCCAACTCAGCCATAGCATTAAACCTAACCCCTAGTTCAAGTCAAGGATGATGGTTGGAAGTAAATGCAACGGATCGAGAAGATCTCTTGACTGAAATAGTGATCCAGAAGAAAAGAAGCGGACCACCGCATCGAACGCCTTAAGAGGATGATCGAACAACTCCTGTCGAAGCCTCAAGCAAGCTCTTCAAAGGGGAAAAACCAATCTTTGAAAACCTCTTAGAAGATAATCAAGAAGATCAAGTTGACACCGACTCCGAACATGCAAGGTCAGAAGCAACTCTACTTCTAAAGCCAAGTAAGGAGACAAAAGCCTTGGAAGATATCCAAAAACAGCTCAATGTTCTTTCTCAGTGGACGGAGCTCAAGAAAGTAGGGATTACCCAACCTTATCCCATCGAGTGGGATATGGTTCCTTACCCTATGAAGTTCAAGCCACCTACATTACATGCAGGTGCTCCAAATATCACCCCAAGATCTCTCAATCACTCAATCCCAAATAGCACCCTAAGATCTCTCAAAGATGAACAAAAGAGAGCCCTCAAACCAACCAAGAGTTGATCAAAAACCCTAAACAAGTAATAAGATTTATTGCAGGTGCTCCAAAAGGCTTCAGCCGTCTCTGTTGCTCTCTCGGGTGGCTCCCTATACACTTTTTTTTCAATGAATTGATGATATTTATAGTGGCCCTTCATACAATTCCTTAACCAATAAGAACTCTTACTAGATGAGCCTCACATGCACGTTGGACTCCTGTGAGTCCTTATCACCTTTAGCCATCAATGAGTATCAAATCCCATGATGAATAGGTTTAACCACATCAAACCTTATTACTAATTCAATTACCAAGTCTTCAAGCTGGTTAAAAGAGTAATGGGTTCGGTCTTACTAGTCCAAGTATTTGAGGCATATTAACAAATCTCCACCTTGACTCATATACGTAGAAAATTCCTCACTCCAAAATAAGCCAACTTACTCCACTTTCTCCAATAGCCCCACAGGGCATCTAAGTGTGGCACGTATCGATCAAGTCCAAGCCCGGCTTGAACTTGCCAACTGAAAGAGGCCTTCTCAACAAATTGACTAAATTGTCCGCACGATGACCAAAACTCTTATCGAAGTCATCACCTGAAGTAGCTCCTGAAGAGCTGAATGGCACAAAATTGTCAACCGACAATACATAAGCTACCGTATCCTCATATCTTCGTGGTGGTCAAATATCTTGTCTAGACCGATCTCTAGCAATAGTGTATTCTCGCTCTTCTTGTAGCTGCTGAGGTGCTTTATCTACTTGAACGAGATCTTGCAACTGAACTCCCATAGTTTTATCCTGCTGATGAGCTGGATCAAGAATTTCTAACTCCACCTTACGTCCTGTAGTGCGCGCCTTATCGTCAACTGAAACTGGTAATTGTTTTTGGTAGAACATAAAAGCTCATCAAAAGTAACATCACGGCTGATAATAATCTTAGGAGACTTCGGATCTGGACACCACAACCTAAAACCCTTAACACCCGATGCATAACCTAGGAATATGCACTTCTTCGCTCGCGCCTCAAGTTTCCCTTGACAAACATGCGCATATGCAGGGCAACCAAATATTCTAAGTTTAGAATAATCTGCAGGCTTACCGGACCAAATCTCATCTAGAGTTTTACAACCAATAGCAATAGATAATGGCCGATTCACTAAGTAACAAGCCGTATTCACCATTTCCGCCAAGTATTCTTTGCCTAAACCTGCATTGAACATCATGCAACGAGCTTTTTCTAAAAAAGTTCTGTTTATACGTTCTGCCACTCCATTTTGTTGAGGTGTGCGAAGGACTGTGCGAGGTCTGACGATTCCCTCCTTCTTGCAAAACTCATTAAATTCTCCTCTAAAAAACTCAAGGCCATTATCAGTTCTAAGCCTCCTAATCAGCCTCCCAGTCTGCTTCTCATTCAAAGACTTCCATTGCTTAAAAGTCACAGACACCTCATCTTTATGTCTCAAAAAATAGACCCAAACCTTCCTAGAATAGTCATCAATGAAGGTCAATAAATATCTCGAACTACTACCCTTCGAGGCAACTTGAGAAGGCCCCTAAAGATCTGAATAAATGTAATCCAAAATACCTTTAGTCTGATGCAATGCTATACTGAAGCTAACTCCTTTCTACTTCCGGAAGATGCAATGCTCGCAGAATCCCAATTTTCCTGTACTCTGTCAACATAAAAGACCCTTCTTGCTCAACTCGGCCAATCTGTGCTCACTCATATGACAAAGTCTCATATGCCATAATCTGGTAGTATCAACTCCTAATATCAATGATGCAACTGTAGCTGAACCGGTAACAGTAGAACCTTGCAAAACATATAAATTGCTGATCTTCTTTCCTTTCATAACCACACAAGAGCCTTTTGTAACCCTAAGAACTGCACCTTCACCTGAAAAATTGCACCCAAGTCTATCAAGAGTGCCCAAAGAGATGGGATTCTTCCTTAAATCTAGAATATGCCTAACACCAGTCAAAGTCCATATGACTCCATCATGCATCTTAATTCGAACTGTGCCTTTCCCATTAGTCATGCAAGAGGCGTTATTCCCCATACGAACAACTCCACCATCAATAGCTTCATAAGTGGCAAACGAGTCCCGATTAGGATACATATGATAGGAACAACCCGAATCCAAAATCTAATCATCCATGCTCCTGTTTTTATCATCTGTAGCCAACAAAATCACATCTTCAGCAATATCAACTTCAGTGGAGTCCTCCTTTGATTTTTCTTCATACACTTCTTGTTTATTCTTATTCTTCAATTTGTAACAATCAGTCTTGATATGCCCTTTCTTCTTACAATATCTGCAGGTCAAATTCCTGTGCTTCGACTTATACCTGTTACCTCCAAAGCCCATTTCTTCCGATCTTCTCCGAACAAACAAGCCATCAGCTTTATTACCACTTTCGCTTGTGGTTAACTCTTTGACGATCTTCTCCTTATTAAACAAGTTTTCTTTGACGTCCTCGATTCCAATAGAATCTCGACCGTAAATCATAGTATCCTTAAGTGCTTGTAGGAAGGTGGCCAAGAACACAATAATAATAGGGCTTACTCTTCATCATCGATCTTACTCAAATCTGTAATCACATAATTAAATTTACCAATATCAGATTTGGTGGGTGTTCTTTCTGACATCCGAAGTGTGTACAAATGCTGCTTCAAGAGGAGGCGATTAGTGAGCGACTTCGTCAAATAAAAATCCTCCAACTTAGACCACAAATCAGCGGCTGTCTTCTCCGTGAGAACTTCTTGCAAAACTTCGTTTGTCAAATATAACTGGATGGCTGTGAGAGCTCTATCATCCAACTCGTTTCAATCTTCCTCCATCATTGTAGCCGGTTTCTTCGACTTCCCGAATAAAGCCTTCTTCAATCCGCTCTATGTCAACATAGCGATCATCCTAACTTGCCAAAGGCTGAAACTAATGTTGCCATCAAACTTCTCGATATCCCACTTCGTAGTGGTTGTCGTCATCTTCTCGTTCGATCAATAGCTGAGGGCTTTGATACTAATTTGTTATGACAACCCCCAGGATAAACTTAAACCAATCACATAAAAGCACGAAATGTATTGAGAACACACGAACACAAAGATATACGTGGTTCGGCTTGTAGCCTATGTCCACAGACGAAGGAGAAGAATCACTTTACTAAATTGTGAGAAATACAATGTGGAGTCTCTCAATCACTCAATCCCAAATAGCACCCCAAGATCTCTCAAAGATGAACAAAAGAGAGCCTTCAATTACCAACCAAGAGTTGATCAAAAACCCTAAACAAGTAATAGGATTTACTGCAGGTGCTCCAAAAGGCTTCGGCCTTCTCTGTTGCTCTCTCGGGTGGCTCCCTGTACACTTTTTTTTCCCCAATGAATTGATGATATTTATAGTGGCCCTTCATACAATTCCTTAACCAATAGGAACTCTTACTAGATGAGACTCACATGCACGTTGGACTCTCGTGAGTCCTTATCACCTTTAGCCATCAATGAGTATCAAATCCCATGATGAATAGCGTTAACCGCATCAAACCTTATTACTAATTCAATTACCAAGTCTTCAAGCTGGTTAAAAGAGTAATTGGGGGTTCGGTCTTACTAGTCCAAGTATTTGAGACACTAACATTAACAATTTACTAATGTTACTGTTAATTGCAAATGAGATTTATATAAGTTTTCTTTTTGTAGGTAATTACAAAAACTAGTAATATTATTCGTACTGAAGGAAGGTGAAGGGAGCTGATGACATTAAAGTTGATGCTCTTCCTTACAAGCTTTTTATGTGACAGGAGACTTTGTTTTTGTATTGTATTATGGATAGTAAGGAAATTTATTTGTGAATTCAATCGAACATAAAGAACATGATCGGTAAGTTTTCTATCCAATGTCAAACATTAGCTGAACTTTTGGATTATTTGTAACTCAAAAAGCTTTATGTAGCAATTTCTTAATGTGAGTTTGCAAATGATTTAGTTAGATAACATGTTGGTATTGAGTGTCCTTTTGGGTTTTACGGTTATTCATAGTTATGGATGGCTATTGGTGTCTGCTCCTCATCTTCTATCTTCATATGTAAGTTCACATACAACTGATACAAGTTATATTCTATCAAAGATAAGAGTTCATCCTGCTTTCATGTATATCACATTCTTTTGGTCAATGAAAAATTGTGTTTCATTACCTTGAGCATTATGAAACATTCAGCAAAATTTGACTCACAGAAAGCTACTCAAATAGTGCATGATATATCCATCCAATTTGAAAAATGAACAGGGATCTTTGCATCTAAAATAGTCGTCAAAATAGAGATTTTCACCATCTTCACGACCTCCGGATCACACTCCTTTCACACGCATAATGTGCTCTTCTGATCTTCTCCATCGACATCACATAAATAGTAGCAGCTACGCCGCTCGCTTGGCTTGCTGATCAAAAGTGTTTTTCTTCAAATTATCCACATGCCATTGCAAAATATACCTCCAGTCACAACTTCGAAAAGTAAATATATACCTCCAGTTCACATTCAAATACAAGTTACATTAATCACGGTCTCATACATAAGTCACTACAACAAAATTTGCATGTAGCGACACAATTTTTTTGATACATTAGTTTGTGTGGTTAGATAGGATATATTTTGAAAGAAGATGACAACAGGTAATTAGTTGGAAGTTTGCTTAGGCTTGATGAGGCTTTCGTCGCTGTTATATGGCTGCATTAGCCTTAATTACCATATTGAAAGTATAAAGGCTAGGAAATCTATAGTTTCTGCAAGTGGTTCAATGAGTTAATACAGATTGTTATTGGTTTTTGCAAGTGATTGTTTCAATTGCTGATGATAGCGTGCAAGTCATTGGTTTTGTCCCAGCTAAATTGATGGGAGTAGATCCTTAATTTATTTGCTCTTGTACTTTCTATCTATCCTTTACGCATCATTCTTTTTTCTTCCCCCTATTGTTCCTTTTTTCTTTTCCCCATTTTTCCAATGAGAGCTCTCAAATCATTCATCAAGTTGGCGTGATATGCAATCAGCAATTAATATCCTGTAGTATTGGCTCAATGTTGGGCCAGCATTGTACTGCTATGTTAGGAAACAATGCTGATGGCAGGTACCAATCACAATGAAATGGTCACAAGCAGGCAATCAGAAAATAACAACAAATATCATGGTCCAACACTAGAAATAATATCTAATCTTGTCCTATCAAAATTTAATTTTCATCTTCTTTGTCTCTTGGACAAGAGATAAAACTAATTCTTAAATTATAATCATTCATTTTTAGCACCTTTTGTTGTGGTGAGTCTTCACATACAAATAATTGAACGTGAGCAGTTACATAATTCTTTTGAGGATGCAAATAACAAAAAGCTAGGAGTAACATTGTTCACATAAAAAGTTTTCATCATCTTTAGAAATAGGCAAACTTTACAACACTGATTAAATAAATGATCACAAATTTTACAATACTGATTAAAATATGCATCGATTTTAAGTAAATAATCACAAAATTTACGATACTGATTTTCACTCATATGCTTCCATAGATTTTACGAACAATTCCTAGGCAAACTAATTAAGGAAGAAATATTGGATCTGATGGAAGTGTGAGGCTGAAGAGAACTCACGAAGGTAATGTTGACGTTTTTTTAATTGGTGGGGAACACCACATGTGGCAGTGACTCCCCGCCCAACACTTTCTACACCCAAAAAATTGGTAAGACAAAAAAAATTGGGGGGACCAATTTGAATATGAGGCAAGAACCAAATTGGTCCTTTTAGCCTAAACTAAACAAGTAATGTCTATCCAAGTACAAGAGCAGAAAGTGCACGCTAACATAAGATATATAGCAATAACCCAAGTGCACAAGACTCGATAAAATTCCACCAGAAAGTTACACCACACAAAAAAAGAAAAAATAAATAAATAAAACATTAAAAAAAATCTCATGACGACGAAACTAAACAAGTCGAAAACTAGATAAAGCAAATTCATAAGTTAAGTGCACGAGCACATTACACTTATTATAGAGAGTCCATCCAAATTGTCCATCTTGTCCAATTAGCTTCTACGTACCCACACTGTTGCAACAACCTTCATTGTAAGCATAGCTTTCAACACCCTTTGTTTATTTGCATCGCTTTCTGCATCCATGGAATCAAAAGTCAAGACACATAAAAAACGTATTCTAGACTCGGAAATATACGTATCATGTTCAAGGTGAATCAAAGATATTACTGAACAGCCAACATTAAGAAAAGGAAAAACATAGTTACGTTGGAAACATTTTGCTTGCAGGTAACTAATTATAATAAAATAAAAGAAGACTTGAAATCAAATGGCGAAGCAAATAAACGGGTGTAGGGTTGAAGACTGCCATGAAGTGGAGCCATAAGTACTAGCTCTCTTACAAACATTGCAGAGTCGCAGCTAGTCATGGCATTACTACAGAACGTTATTCAAGAGATCATTTTCTCTACTGTTGCAGTATCTCAATACTCTGTGGACCAATGTCATTTGTAAGATTTTTTTTAAAAAAAAAAGACTTGAAAAATAATGTTGGCAACGCAGTTGATGTATACTCAACTCAACAAAGCAATAGGTACACAATGCCTGGCTCGGTGACTGGAGCAAGGCAAGTACGCGGCGAATGTGACAACGCAGGTGATTTTATGGCGTCGGTCTGTAGTTTTCCCAATGCCAAAAATGGGCCCTTAAACATGTTCTTTTGTAGACCAGTGAGGGGGGTTGGTTTGGTTTATAAAAGGACTAGTTTTGTAAGAATTGGCCAACTTGAAAATTATTACCTCTAGTCATTACTTCTAGTATCTGGTGCAGACGATGTGCGCATGACACAAAGCCTAAGAGAATGTAATACTCAGAACTATCAATAAGTAGATAGTTTGTTGAGATTTTTTTTGAAAATTTCCAATTGTTTCAGGGCATTTCCATTTATTTTTCGTACCATGAGAATAAAGGTCCCATGGTCAAAAGGGTGATTTTCTTTAAATAGTAGTAATAGATATGCACTAAATTATTACCTCCGTCAGCTATTATACTAACAATGGATAATTGGCAAATTGAAGGGTCAACGAGTAAAAATAAGATGAGTTTATTTTCTTCTAATACATATATATTTCAAGTTAACAAGTTTTTGAAAAGTATCTTGAATAATTGAATTGAGCATTGTCGAAGCTAATAAACTAATATTGTGTTAGGATGTTGCGTGATTCACGCGTGTTATGGATAAGGTACATTTATTATTGACATATATTTATATATTCATGTAGTAAACAAGCTTTTCATCTACGATTACAAAATCCTTGATGTATATCCAATCATCAAGGTAGTTTGTGATGATCTATACTTTTTTTCTCCCCTTAATGGTAACAAGTGGCATTATTTCACATGACAATTATCCTAATATCATAATCATGTTTGGTGTTGGATCACAATATTGGCATAGTCACCCAATATTGCGATTTTTAGAAGATATAGATAAACAAACAGGCACAAAATAGCAGTTTCAGGCTAAATTCAAATTCCAACATACGTAGTTGGTTATATTGTTAAAATTTCAAAAAGTTTTAAACTAACTTATAACATAAAAGGTTATTAGCAGACAGACCCTTGCGCTATAGCTCAAATGTGAATAGGCCCCCCTGAATGAACTCTTTTAACTATTTAAAGAGTAAAAAAGATTAATTCGGGAGGTCTGTGCGCATTTAGGCAAACACTGCAGAGTGTTTACCCGCACCAATAAAATTACAAGTTGGGCGATAGTGCAGGGGGTCTATCCGTAGTTAACCCAAATAAGAAAGTTGTTTCCATCCATTCAAATTGAAGAGTTCCGACATCAAGAACTACAGCTACATGAAATTTAATTTTGCAGCAGCTAGTATTGCACTAGCTAGTTTCTGAAAGGCTGGGGCATGTCCACGTCTAAATCTAACCCCCGTCGCCCTCTGCGAAACAGCAGTCATAAATTTCATTCAATCCACAAGTATTTCAACCCATAGTCTGGCAATATCCAATGCCACCATCTTCTAATATTCCAATCCACAAATATTCTCAGGAATTAATGTACAAAATTTTCATTTCTCAACCACCACCATCATCACCCACAGTCTAACTGTCTTTATGAAGGTTTTATTACTTGCCAGCGAATCAGAGCTCTGGGGACCAAGAAATTTGCACCTTTTTAAATACAGGAAGATGAAAATGCAACTCATGATCAATAGCGTTCTAAGAAAGTCTGAAACTAGAAAGGGAGGATCAGTTATCCTTTTTCTTCCCCCCACTAGACATTTCAATCATAGTAGATTAGAACTAAAAAAAAACGGCCAAATTGTTCGCACGAATGTGCAGATGCCTCTATGTTATTCAAATGCATTCAAGTAATAAGGAGGTTCTATTAACACGCAGAGACACCAAAAACATTCTCTTCTAAACAAATTAAAACTCTTTGGCAACCAATACAAGAAACGACAAATGAAAAAAGAGGTCAACAGACACACATAATGCGTTATCACAGATACCTCAGAGCTCCACTTCGCCACCTATAATAACTACTGAACCAGACTTCAGTTTCCTTCGAAATATAAGAATTCTAAATCTAACCAAGCAAAGCCTTCCATTTTATATCCAGTAGCTATTTTGACCGTAGTTTACAAGAGTCAGTCATAACTAATGAATTAGCAATCCCCTGTATTGTGAAGTTCTCTACTGTTCTCACCCGTGGACATAGATCATAATGACCAAACCATGTTAATCCTTGTGTGTTGTTCTCTGTCTCTACTGTGCTTATATAGTACTGTGTTATTATCCACTTTCGTATGGACATCTTCTGCGCCTGTGTAGCCATCCACTATAACAAACTGGTATCAGAGCTCTAGTATTATTCTTGTGGGCTTCAAGATGTCTTCTGTAAAATACAAAATGGAAAGTTCGACTGGAGAAACAGCTTCAGTTTGTGGAGAGTTAAAATGAGAGCTCTCCTATTACAACAAGATTGTTCAAAATCTTGTCTGGGAAGGACAAGTTGCTAGAATCCATGCTCGATGATGAGAAAAAAGAGCTGGAGATGAAGACGCATAGTGCCATATAGCTCTATTTGACTGATGAGGTCCTGCGGGAGGTTGCCAATAAAGATATTGCCGCCGGCCTGTAGCTCAAGTTGGAGAGCTTGTATATGAGGAAATCTCTAACGAATAAACTCTACTTGAAGTAACGCCTCTTCACCCTTCGCATGAAGGAATGTATGCAAATTAAAGACTACTTAGATGAACTTATCACTATTCTTATGGATTTAAAGAATATTGATGTTAAAATTGACCAAGAAGATCATATCATTATTTTGTTATGTTCATTACCTCATCCCTATGAGAATTTTGTCAATAGTATGCTTTATGGTAGAGATACAGTTTCTTTAAAGGATATCAAATCAGTCTTACATTTAAAAGAATTAAGGCAGAAAGTGTCTTTCATAGGAAAAGAGGATCAAGCTGAGAATTTGTTTGTTCGTGATCGTCTTGATAGTGTTAATGGTAGAGGTAAATCTTGAAACATGTCTAGATCAAAGTCAAGTTCAAGAAAAAACATTGAATATTATTACTGTCACAAATTTGGGCATATAAAACTTAATTGTCCAGCACTCAAAGGAAAGGATAATTCATAGTTGAAGTTTTGGACAGTGAAACCTTCAGTTGTCACTGTAACTAAAGAGTCTTATAGTTCACATGAAGTTCTTTCAATTAGTGTTAATACTCATTCACAAGATGAGTGAGTTCTTGATTCGAGTTGTTCCTACCATATGTGTCCGCATAGGAATTGAAAGAACTTCATGTGAACTATTGAATATTAGTTTTGAGAGTTAGTAAAGGCCCTCTTATTGTGATGAAAAGAACGTAAATATCCTCTATATCCTTGAAAGTAGTACAGTGATAGGTGCTGTATCAGTGTCATTCTTAGAAGATTCAGATTCTAACACTACACATTTGTGACATATCCGATCAGGGCATATGAGTGAGAAACGACTAGATGTTTTGAGCAAATAAGGTCTGCTTTGTAGTCAGAAAACTAATAAGCTAGATTTTTGTGAGCATTGTGTTTTCGGTAAACACCATAGAGTTTTTTAGTACCGGTGTCCACAGAATTAATGGTACTTTAGATTATATATATTCAGATGTTGGGGTTCCTCTCAGATTTTATCGAAAGGTGGAGCTCATTTTCTGCTAACATTGATTGATGATTATTCCAGAAAAATTTGATTGATGATTATTTCAAAAAATTTAATTGATGATTATTCCAGAAAATTTTAGGTGCATCCTTAAAGCATAAGAGTGATGTGTTTGTAATTTTCAAGTAATGGAAAGTTATGATTGAGAAGCAAACAGGGAAAGAAAGTGAAGCACCTCAGAACTGACAATGGGATGGAGTTTTGTTCCATAGAGTTTGACCAGTTCTGCAAGAATGAAGGTATTGTGCTTCATCGCACAGTTCGACATGCACCACAACAAAATGGAGTTGCAGAAAAGATGAACATAATATTTTTAGAGAGAGCTCGGTTGTCATGCCCCGCTTCCCAAATTACGCCGAAACGGGACGCGAACAAGCCCGCGACGTATTAGATCGAGAAGTATAAAATGAAAAACTCTTCTGCTCAACCTAATGCGCCAAGCGTCAAGCAATAATCATAATAAAAACCGCAGGTCTCACAATCACAGTCACGAGCAGCAAGAATGTAATAAACAATATTCAGAACTACTCGAATACATATCACCAATGAAATATCATCCCAGACAAAATAAATAACAATTTGATACATCCATATAAAAGCTAAAACTGAATAATCAAGAATATCTACTGGGCTAAAGAAAATATAATGAAGTCTAAAGTCTGACATCTACTACATAAATAAATGACTAAGCTTTTGTCGATTCATCTGCCACAGTTGTGCGGTACTCCTGCTGGGAATATCCTGTCTTTGGTACCTCTCCATACTAGACCTGTCCGTCATCTAGATCCGACGTACACCAAGAGGATGGAGTACGTCAGCGTGTATAACACACGACAAGATCTCGCAACGAGAAAGCAGTATAATAATAAATATAAATGCATGCCAGTAATTAGAAACTGTGAATGATTCAGGTATAACAATCCAGGCAACTATCCATGTACCTCCGAGTAATTAATATTTAGAAATCTACAAAACAAGACGTAGTACGTCGAGCGACATAATCCAAACAAGGAAACCCTCATGTATATACCATATGTCTCAGATTGTATATAACTAAATATTAACCCCGAACTATACACAGATGGAACATATAACTAAAATAAGTATCAACAAGTGCAACTCGTGTTTCCGTACAACTAGGTGTTCTAACTGTCAAAGTCTCAACTTGATATTAGAGTCTAGCCATTCTATATCAGGTCTCTGGTCTATATCTCACAAGAGTCAACATTCATGTACTCGGATAACTGACTATTCATATTCCTCTACGCGCATCCAATGCCGTGAAACGATCCGGTCAGAGGACTACACGCAATTCGATTCTGGCTTGTCTGGACACAAGCAGGACTCAGGTGACGAAAAGATTTCACTGGCCACATGCGAAACGATTCACTGGCCTAACAAACCAACCCCAAGTGAGAAATGGTTCACTTAGAGCGAGTCTGGAAGATACGTCAACAGTCACATCCGATAACATGAACCAAGACTTTCCCATCTCAAGGTCTCAAGTAATTACAAGTTAACGATACGGTCAAATGAATCACTGGTTCACCTTCTAATCATGGTCAACACAACTTACACATGTCACTAAGTCTTGTTCATGATGCACAAGTCCTAAGTCATGAACTACTAATGGTTCTCAATGCAGCGATAGTGTAAATGTGACCAATTCTATGCAACATCAAATAGTATAACAGGTGCATGAAAATATTCGAAAAACAAGAATAATGATTACGAACAGAATACAATATGCATGAACAATGTCTATGATTAGGTAAATGCACATAAGAACAGGAAACACCATGATCACACAACTCAGGAATCCCGAACGTCTTATAAAAATTATCAGTAACTGGAAAACACTTAGTTTAATAACACCGTAAAAGAAAACTAAAAATAACATGCATTTCATACATGAAATGTCACAGTTTGTATCACTTATATAATCACAATTAAAATAATAAAAAATAATCTTTTTCCTAAAAGATCCCTTTTAAAATTAGATTTTCATCATGAATACTCTAAAATAATATTTTTCTTTTTAATAAATTATAATAA
>JBAKGM010046319.1:0-17121 GCA_037177215.1 Asparagus racemosus
TGTTATACCATATATAACACGTATGTTAATTTGAACCAACTAAAATGCATTCAATTAGTCAATGTGGGACTAAAACTTACAAAACTACTTATGGAACATGTTTTAATTTTATCTATGGAATCCAATCATTAAATGATATCTTTCCATAAGACCCCTCTAATATTCATTGATATCAACAATCCCCTACAATTTCATAGCTAACATTAATGAAGATTACATATATCATGCTTTTGGAGAAGGTATCTTCCGATTTAAACCTTCCCTATAGTTATCCATTTTTATCACCACAGGCACGAAGTGAAACTATGTTTTAAACTTGAACCTTTGATATAGTGATATTCATTGGTAACAACACGATATAGGCTATAGTAGCAATCTTTAGATTTGACACATTATGACCATGCGTCCTTATCCTTTTCATGAACATTTTTAAGGAATAACCTCCTTCCTCTAATTGCAGCCACACAATTATGTTCACATAGTTGGGCATCTCTAGGGATGCACTGCTTGCATCTCATCTTAAGACTTGATCCCATTCAGAGTCAAAACACTCTTGCTATACTAGCAGTTAACAACACCTTTCAGGTATACATTGTAGGCTGTCTAAAAATTACTGAAGACAGCCCATATGAATGAAACATTATTGATGAGGGTTACAAGTTGACGACTCTCACGATAACAAAGGAGAATCAGAACATAATGTCCCTAGAGTATTAGGATTACAAGTTGATAATCCTCATGAGAAGAAATCACAAGTATTGATCTCTTCAAATACAAGGCGCAAGGCTCATCCTCACATTTCAATACAAAACGCAGGGTTCACCCCTGCGTTCCAATACAAAACGCAGGGTTCACCCCTGCGTTTCAACACAAAACGCAGGGTTCACCCCTGCGTTCCAATACAAAACGCAGGGTTCACCCCTGCGTTCCAGTACAAAACACAGGGTTCACCCCTGCGTCCCAATATAAAAACACAGAGGTCATTGCCCAGAACGCAGACCTCACCAAAACGCGGATCTCGCGTTTGACTCGTTCAAACACGTTGTAGACGGTTGTGAAACTGCTTTGCACGATCTCAAGAAAGATTTGGGGGATCAGTTACATCCCATGATCCCCTATAAATATCCAGGAACCATCACGGAAAAGGGGGGACGGAAAATTCTAGAACGAAGGAGAGATCTCGGGCAAAAGACTCTAAGCTCGGCGATTTTAGCCTCTGAATCAAACTCATTTGGCGAGTTCATCAGCGTTCTAAGGATTGGAAACGATCGGATCGTCCACGGGATACAAGACTCAAGCTCCTATTGCTGCCGTGAAGACCCCAGATTAAACAAAAGGGAAGACTTATATTAATCTTCCCTTCTTTTGTAAATCGGGATTTCCGATAAGAGAGAGAGTTTGTGAGGAAAGAGAGTGATTGTATTCCTTTCTTCATTAAAAGATTCAATACACCTTATTCTTTTCTTCTTATCTTTCTCTTTAATTTTCCCGCGAACAGTGAGTTGTCGTTTAACTAACCATCAAACTTTTTCCTGAGGCTCCTCTGTTAATCGGCGAATTCTCTATTCGCAACGCGTTGACCGGCGTCAAATTTCTTCAGAATTCAACCTTTAACTAGTGAATTCTTTGGCGACACACTGACCGGCATCGAAATATTTCTGGAATCTAACCTTTGATCGGTGAATTCTTCGGCGACGCGTTGACCGGCATCATCACAATTTACGCTTTTCGAGCTTTTCAGGTTGGGCGAGCCAATTTGTGCTTGTATACTCTCGGCAATCCATCGGGGGTCATCGAGTTATCTTTAAGAATATTTTATGAAAATAACCTCCAGGAACTTCTCAACAAAACAGGAAATAATTTATACTCATATACCTTTTTGGAGTATCCATGGGGCTTGAATAAACCGAACCGAATGAAAAATAACCCTTAATGGGTGATAACTCCACCGAATAAATCTCCGGGGTTCCTCCAGATGCGTCAGAGGGGGAAGGAGTCAATTAACGGGCTGATTTGGCGCCGTTTTGATACAGCCCTGGTCTGCTTGTGGACACCCCCATGGACGACCTGATATATGGCTCTCCCCGAGACAACTGTCTTCTTGGTGACGTATTGCTTGAGCCAACAATTCTCAGGAATACTGAGGCTTGTTCCTCTAAAGGTACGAATCCTCTTTTTTGTTAATCATAGGACTAGCCAATTTTGACTAGTACAACTATAATTTGATGAAATTGAGAAATTCATTTATGGGTGGCAAGAACTTCTCATTTTGCTGCTCCTCAGACCTGGCTACCATGACGGCTATCATGCCAGATGAACACGTCGTGAGACCAACTGCAGCAGTTGGTGCATCAACGATGGCTGCCCCTTCGATAGCCCTATCAAATCAAGGAGCTGTGCCGATAGAAGCAGGTACGGACTGTTCGGTTGAGAATGTCTACACTGATCTCTGACTTAAGATTCAGAAGTGTTTAACCTTCCTCTTTTTCCATGCAGGGCTCACATCAAAGCTTCATGACCTGGCGAGAGTGCTGATGTCAGACGATGACCCTTATCGGCTTAATATCTGTATAGAGGTTTGTTCATTCTTCTCCTTCATAAACACGATGATCGACAAGCTTCTCCACAGCGAGCTTTTCTTCTATCAATTCAGGCCGATTCTTGCCCCCAAGACGGCCTTGGTATGGGATGCGGGTTACCCAAAGTTAGCCCAGGCTATTGCCGATGATCTCGACCATCTGGAGGCCAAGCTTCAGAGATTACCGGAGCTGTAGACAGCGGGTGGTTCTTCATATATAGCTGCTCAAACAGAAGCTCGCCTGGAGGTTTGGCATGATACTCATGTTTTTGTTGGACTTCAAGTCCAAATGCAGCCGGACCAAGTGAATCAGATTGAGACCGTTGTTGCTGAGACTTCATCATCTCTGGGCCACCTTCGGTCCTGTGTTACAGTGAGCAAGGCCAAAATAGCTCAGCTCAGGTAGGAGTTCTAGGCAGAGGAAGAGAACCTGAGTGTCTTGGAGCTGACAAGGGCCAACAAAGAAGAGACTTTGACCATCACGTCTGAGCAAGGCCAAAATGCTGTCTCGACCTTGGTCGAGGCATTGTTTCGTGTCTCTGATGTTTTTCTGACCTTGTTTTCTTTTGATCATGTCGTGATCGTGTTGAGTCCGCGTCCGATTGATTTTGTTGTTGACTCAAAGCTTGATTGGTTTAGTCACGTCAATGTTTGAGTCCGGTTAATTTCGTCTCATCGACGTTCAAGTCCGATTGACTCGCCTTGTCGAAACTCACTAATCTCAAACTTCGTCGTTAGATTTATTCCACGATTCGTCACTCCACTAACTTGCACACCTTGCTGATTCGCTTTATGCATCCATCGACTTGCTTTGTGCATTTTGCGACGCGATTACATCGTCAGCGGTTCTTAGTCGCATTGTTGGATGGGTCATCGATTGTCAACCCACCGTCACGAGTCACGTTCAGGCACTTATAGGCATTTTTCAATGCCTACAAATACCCCCTCCGAAGTGTTTCTGTCTCGATCTTTTGTAGAAGAGCCTGAAATACTTTGGATACAATAGGCCCAAACCTTCATTCGATGTAACAGGACCTAAAAATAGCTTTGGTCTTTGATCTCTCCAATCCTTCCAGATTCTCCAGTGCTTTGTAGGATAGCTGAAGGCATCATGCTGCTGCTTTTTTTGTCTGACCATTATCGAGATTTTGACCTGAAACCGATAGATGACTTTTTTGCTGTGAGATTAGATTCAATATTTGACTCCTCCAATCCTTTCAGTTTCTCCAGTGCTTTGTAGGATAGCTGAAGGCATCACGGTGCTGCATTTTTTTGCCTGACCGTTGTCAGAATCTTGAACTGAAGCTGAGTTAATTTTGTTCTTGACTCATATCGGTGAGTTGTCATTCAACTAACCATCAAACTTTTTTTTTCGAGACTCCTCTATTGATCAGGGAATTCTTCGTTGCGATGCTCTGATTGGCATCAGAATATGTGTAGAATCTAGCTTTCTATCGGCGAGTGCGACGCGTTGACCGACATCCAACTTTGTTTGGAATCTAGCTGTTGATCGGCGAATCCTTCAGCAGCGACGCATTGACTAGCGTCAACACAGTTTATACTCATACGTTTACTGGAGTTTTAGAAATTAATTTATCCTCATATACTCATTTGGAGGTTGCCGAGTTATCCTTAAGAATACTTTATGAAAATAATCTCTAGGAACTTCTCGACAAAATAGGAAACAGTTTATACTCGTATACCTTTTTGGAGTATTTCTGAGGCTCGAACTTCTCAGCCAAAATAGGAAATAGTTAATACTCGTGTTCCTTGTTGGAGTATTCCTGAGGCCTGACTAAATCGAGCTAGATGAAAATTGACCCTTAAAGGGTGATATCCTCGCTGAATAATTGTCCAGGGGTCTCTCCAAGTGTGTGGGAGAGAGAAGGAACCAAGTGATGGGCTGATTCAGGGCTGGTCTGATGCCGCCCTAGTCTGCTTGCGGACACCCCCATGGACGACTTGATACATGGTACACCTCAAGATGACTGTCTTCCTAGTGACGTGTTGCCTGAGCCCACTATTCCTGAAGATGTCGAGGTTTTTTCCTCTCTTCTGAGGTATGGCTTCTCCCTCTTGTTAATTGCAGGACTTCATTGTGATGAATGCTTTGCTGCTAGTAGGGGCTCCCATCGAGGCTTTTTTTTTCAGTTCCTCATTCTAAAATTTCCCTTAACCATGCCATGAGATCATCTTGAAGTAGTCAGTATCGATGGTGGTTACACTTCCGATAGCCCCTCTGAGCCATAAAGGTACACTTGCTGATCGCGTGGAGTCCCGCCTGGAGGCATGGCGTGATGCTCAATTCTTTTCTGGACACGAAATTCGGATGTAGCGGGATCGGGTGGACCATGTGAGACTGTTTGTTGCCGAGAAGTCAGCATCTCTAAGCGTCATCCGCTCCTGTCGTGTCTCAAGTGTGGCCAAGATGGTGCAGCTTAGGCGAGAACTCCTGACAAGGGTCTATGCCGAAGAAGCTCCAACTGCAATGTCAGAGAACCTAAGGCTTGCCGAAGTCTGCGAAGACTCTGGACACCAACGAGGACTCTCTCAGGGACGAGCTGCAGGAGGAGTTCTAACAGATCTCTTGCTAGTAAATTTCCCTCTTTTCATGATTCTTTTATTTCATTCGAAATAATAAACCATAACTCTTGTAGGATTTTTGGCAAACCCTCAGCCATCAACGGATTTGATATGTCTTTACCGATTACCGTTTGAATCGTGCTAGCATGCGGATTATTTAAACCTGTTCCACACATGACGTTGTGCTAAAAGAATGAAACTCTCTTACACTTAGTGCTATGATGTTGAATACATAGGCTTCGCACTCTTTTGCGGGCAAGAAACTACCCGACAACGCGTGTTAGGCGTTGACTTTGGGATTTTTGGCTAACCTCCAGCCATTAACGGATTTAGTGTGCCTTTACCGATTACTGTTTAAATCGGGCTAACATACGGATTATCTAAACCCGTTCTGCACGTGACGTTGTGCTAAAAGAATGAGACTCTTTTAGACTTCATGCTACGATGCCGAATACATAAACTTGGTACTCTTTTATGGGCAAGAGACTACTCGACAATGCGTGTTACGCGTAGACTTATCCCTTCTTAGGCTTCAGGATAAAATACTCTAGAATCGAAAGAGACTAAACCGGCAATGTGTGTGAGGCGTTGGCTTATCCCTTCTTAGGATTCAGGGTAAAATTCCCCACGCGTGTAAAGCATGGATTTTGGTGTCATTAATGACGACCTACCACACTTTCGAATATGTCAGCATTATTCTTTTTACAGCTAAGAATTAATTGGCAACACGTATGAGACATTAACTTTATTACTTCTTAGGCTTCTTTAGGTGTTGAAAATCGTTTATCAGTGCCCGAACGAGACTCGTGACAGTGGGTTGACACCGATGACCCATCTAACGATGTGACTAAGAACCGCTGATGATGTAACTACGCCACAAAACGCATAAAGCGAGTCGACGAATGCATGAAGTGAGTCGGCAAGGCTTATGAGTCAACGAAGCGACGTATCGTGAAATAAATCCAATGACGAAGCTTCAGGTCAGTTAGACTCGACAAGGCGAGTCGACTGGATTTGAACGTCGACGAGACGAAATTAACCGAACTCAAGCGACGATACTACGCCGATCGAGTTCCAGAATCAACAGAACGATCAACCAAGCTTTGATTCGGCTCAACTAGATGAAAATGAGCTCAGACAAGAGTGGCGGACGAACGGACGAACACCAGAACAAATGAACGGAGCCAAATGAGCGCCTCGGCACGGCGGAGGCACCGTGTGGTGCCTTGGCCAAGCCGAGGCACCATTTGGTGCCTCGGTCAGACTAAGGCACCAAAGGTGCCTTGGCTGAATTTTTCTCTCATGTTCATTTTCCTATAAATAGGCCAGGGGGGTTCAGTTCTGGGGGTTGGAACTTCTATAGAGAAATTCTGCTGAGATTCAGAGCTTCGTGAGCACCCTCTGCATAGATCTGAGTGATTCCCAAGAAGAAAACTCAGATCCAAGTCCCGCGCAAGAGAAGAAAGCCATCAACTTCAGATCTACACAGCAAAGAGGCGATCCGGGTAAGATCTACACCTTCACCCTCTAGATTAAGCTTCGTCTTAATCTTAGGGTCAGTGCGTGACTTCTCCTTGTAGATTTCACCCACTCGGGCGATCATCTCCTTCTTGAGTTGATCCCCGTCGGTGTTTTATTTCCTTCGTGAAATAATCACCTCAGATCTATAGATCTAGTATCCAGATCTAGATTACGCGGTGGTCCACGGACAAAACAAGTCCCCGGCACAGGCAAAGACACCCACGCAAGTGAGTATCCGATAAACGGATCCCACGTTTGTTCTAAAAGCGTAAAGTTGTAATCTTTCTTTTTCGATTTTTATTGTAAGCCTTATAAAAAGGCAATCTTTTTATCTGAATTTCGTTGTAAGCTACTGAAGTTTGTAACGGGTTCAAATCAATGACAATCGAAGCAACTTTCGAGGTGAACAAGCTAGTGACCACAGTGGGAGCCAATGGTCTCAAGTGTGAGATCGTCGTGTCGCAGCCACAGATCCCGATCCCGATGGAGGAAGAGGTCAAGTTTGAATACAACCAGCAGAAGTTTGAGGAGTATCTCTCCTCCTCCTCCTCCAGATCCGCTTCTCCTCGCCGCTCCAAGAAGAACTGTGCTGCAAGGAGAATCCATTAGGCCTCAGACACAGAGTCCCTGAATGACGAATCCAACCCCGCTGCCGCTAGTAGCGGTAAAATTCCCTCGGCTCCCACAGCCCAAGTTCCCCCAGTGCCCGAGATAACCGCTGATGGCGTGCCCCCGCTCTCCAAGTGAGCACGACAAAGGCGACGACAAAGCATGGCCTATAGGTTCACCAAGGCTATGGAATCCACGGATGGGATCCGCTATGAGGCGGATCTAAGATCTAGACTGACGTAGAGGCTCCAGCCTCAAGCGATTGACGGCCCCTCCAAACCGTCATCAAACGAATGGGTTCGGGTCAAATGGAACCGTTCCACGCTTCAGGAGCGCATTCGGAAGCGCCGCGCACTCCTCGCGCAGGCACGGGCTTTGGTGCAACAAGCCTGCAAACTGAAGAAGGAGGAGGTGGCCGCTAAACCACCAATAAGCCGCCAGGTCTGAAGGCCCAAGTCCACCGGAATTCTAACTCCGGCGATCACGGCATTTAAGCCCAAGTCCACTGGCACTTCAACTCATTCCTCGACGCCCAAACCAAGAGCCAGAGGTGCCACAACGCCAACTGCCCCAGTGCCGAGGTCAAAATCTGCCGGCGCCTCAACCCAAGATGCCTCGGCGCCGAGGCCACCTCCGACGTCTGCATCTAAACTTCCGATGAAGTCGATTCTTGCTGCGGCTGATAAGCCAACCATTAAGGAATGCCTAGGTCCGTTGAGAGAATCACAGGTCACTCCTAATGCAGGAGGTCACACCCACCTCAACAAGGACAGGGAGACGCCTGCAGCTCCACCAACCGGACTGAGAAGCGAAGTCCGAGAGTTCGCCGAGACTTACACCTACACAGGCAAACATCAAGGCGAGTCACTTTTGGCAGCTTTGATAAAGCAGTCCATCCTCAGAAGGAGACGTTTTCGTCTGATGACGACGACGTTATACCCGAGAGGTCGTGCCAACACATGATAGGTTGCTCTGGCACTCACGCTGATGAGCTGTACTATCGTGTTGGGGGTACGAGAAAATTCCAGAAGAGGAGTTCTCCCGAGAAGCCTGCATATTGCCCCTGTTCTAGGCTAATCAAGGCAGTGTTATCAGAGTGCAAGTGCAACAAAGCAACCCCAAAGAGAGTGTCTGTCTTTGACAGACTTGGTGACGGAATGCCGAAGCCCAGGTCAAGGCGCTCCCATAAGAGAAAGTTAGTGTCTCAAAGCGATAAATTGTCGAGAGTCACTAACAACATGATGAGCAGAAGGATGTCAACCGGTACCGGTCCCCGAGCATCCGATCAGATAACTCAATTGCAGATCGGGACCATCCGACAACCCAATTATGATAAGATCCTAAAGGGACTGCCGTCAGAAGATGAAGTATCAGATCCTGGCTCCACGATGGCTTCCGACAATACGGTTCTAGTGAGGGTCAACCTCGGGAAGCCCTAATGATCAGTGCTGAGCAAGTGGCCAAAATGCTCGAAGAAGCGATGGCCAAGCATAAGGAGAACTTTAAATTCGAGATGGAGATGGCCATGCAGCAGATGCGAGAAATGCATGACCAGCAAATCCAGGCGCTGACAAACCGTCAAGGTGAAACCAGTCATCGCAACAACATCAATCAAGTTGACAGCGACATGGACAGGGAAGAAGAGCACGATGCTAGACAACCCCCTGAAGAACAAAATGCTGGGGGTAGCCAGGAGAATGCCAGTGGCAACGCCGCCCTAGAAAATGAGAAAATCAAAGATCTCGAGAGTAAGATCAACACATTAATCTCCACTCGAGAAATTAAAAAGACGGGAATACCGTGCCCATACCCCAGGGACTGGGAGTCAATCCCATATTCGTCAAAATTCAGCTTGATCAACTTCAAGCCGTTCGACGGAAAGGGGTCCCCTACTCAGCACTTGATTTACTTCAAGTCTCACTTGGGGGTTATTTCCGAAAACAAGACCCTGATGGTTAAGTCATTCATTGATACCCTTTGAGGAGCTGCTTTTAATTAGTACCGCTATCTCAAACCAGGCAGCATTACTAGCTCGAATGATATGGAATCCATGTTCCTCGTAAATTTCTTCGACGATGACACTGAGATTTCTATCGGGACATTGTTGGACGAAAAGTAAAAGGACGGAGAAACCGTGGATACCATCGTCAAACAGTTCCGGAACAAGGCGATCAACTGCCAGGATCCGATTACGGAGGAGTTTATTCTCCAGACCTGCCACAACAACTTGTCATTGGATGTGCTTGAGGCAATGGGAACAGCGCCCTCCACTACATGGAAGGATCTAAAAGTGTGTGGCGAGCAAGCCGAATGCTTCCTAAAGAGGAAAAAGGCAGAAAGAGGCTAGCCGGCTATGGAAGCCCCAAAATGCAATTTTGTTCCACGCGGTAAGGGGAAGGAGCAGGCTAGAATGGCGGTCGCAAACTAGACGTTCTAATTGCAACCCCAACAACAACCGTAGCAGCGAGCGCCACAGCAGTCACCGTCGCGGTGGCAGAAAGGACCGCAGAAGCAGAGGCCTCAGAGCTAAGATTTCTGAAGTCCTATTCTTTTAGGGATGACAAGATTCCTGGCCTCTTCAAGTATTTAGTAGAAAATAATAAGATCAAGCTCTCTCTGATCCAGAATCAGAGGAAGTGAACAGGACAAATGACCCGAGGGACTGTGCTAACCACAGGGCAGTTCACCACCTCACCAAGTCATGCTTCAGCCTTAAAGGACAAAATCTAGGCTTTAATCGATGTGGGGGTCGTTACGATGAAACCGTCCAAGGAAAAGAAGGTCAGAGCGAATGCAGTATCGAACAGCTTTGGGTCGGTACTTTTGCCGTGGTTCGAACCCAAGCCTGTAATAAAGGTGGCGATGAAGACGGTAAATGATGTTTCACACAAACAATGCCAAAAAGGGCTCGTGCCACATACGGCCCAAATGGCGAGGTGTTGTGGGTCCACCCGGACTTACTTGAAGATGATCAGTGGGCAGTCTCCTCTTCGTCCAAGAAAAAGTCGAGGGGGAAGGGAAAATTATGTCATGCTACTTTCAGAGTTTTGGAGGGAGATGATGAGTAGATGGTGACATTCCAACTCTCAAAGCGGGAACCTGAAGTCCACGCCACCAGGAGCGGGCACGAATACAGGTACAAGTACCCAGAAGTCCTTGATCCGAACGCCAGGACGCTGTCAGAGCTGGGGGTACCAACAACTCTCCTCACTCGTGCTGAAAAGGCACAACAGTAGGAAGCTGCCAAAGAAGCAATGGCTAAGTCGAAGGAGAAGCAACCACAGGAGGTTCAGCTCCCGAAGCAGTCTCGGTTCAATCGCCCGATTGGAGGAGACAAACCGAGAAGCTCTAACTCCCCATATCGCTTCAATGTGATGGCTCAACTGGCCACATACCAGTAAGGATCACTCTCTACGAGCTTCTACGACTGTCAAAAGAGACCTGGGAAACCCTGCAAGAAGTCTTGGCTGACTCTGAAGTATTCCTTACTCAGATCAAGCTAACTCCTGAACAATTGGAGTCGTCAGCCAGCACTACAACCTGGCTGCCAAGCACCTCCCCAGCATCACCTTTACGAAGGAAGACATGCAGACGAGCAATTCCAAGCATGATAGGCCACTATATTTCAATGGGTACATTAGCTCCAGTAAAGTTAATCGGATCCAAGTTGATCTGGGTTTCGCTGTGAGCATCATGCCCCTATGCCTCATGTAAAGCCTCAGAATCCCTGCCAGTAAGCTGACATCAACCGGCACAGTGATCTATGAATTTACCACTAGTAGGTCTCGACCGCTTGGTAAAATCCGAGTGAAGTGCCATATGCGAGATTTGAAGTCTGAGGTCACGTGTTATGTGATCGATACTGAGACTTCCTATAACTTATTGTTGGGTCGACCTTGGATCCATAATAACATTATAGTTCCCTCTACTCTTCATCAGTGACTTAAATATGTGGACACAAAGAATGAAGTCAAGACGGTGATCGCGGACAAACAACCATTTAAGGAGATGGAGAATTACTTTACTGATTCCCTCCTCTATGGTGATAAGTCCAATTCTGAATCATCGACCCAAGGCACAGACAGCGGCGGAGAAGTTGATACCGAAGCCGGGCTTGATTACGATAGCGGTTTTGTTTTGAATAATATTGTACCTCTTGTAATCAATCTTGATGATGAAAAATCATCGGATAATGATTATAATTGGCAGCTTGCCGATGAAATAATAAAAAATGATTTAGAGTACTCGTTGTCTATTGCCGATGTAATGATAGGATTACACGATGACCCTGAGTTGCACCTATCGACTCGGTCATCCTGTATAACATAGAAGCTGTTCCAAGACTCTTTTGGGACAACACTCATCATCCTGGGTAGAACGAGTAATGAAAAAGACTTGGTCTATAGAAAAGGAGATGCAATTCTGACACCGAACCACTTCTTGGGGGAGGACGTCAATGACAACGGGCCTGGACTTCATCTATTTAGATATAGTCCAGAAACGCTGGACCTCATGAAGAAGTTGGGGTATGATTTTGCGCAAGGGAGAGGTCTTTATTTCGGACGAGGTCCTCAATTTCTGCCCAAGCTGCGCATGTCTCGAGAGGGAAACCTGCTAATTATTATGCATTTAGGAGAGGATTGGGATATGTATCCTCCTCGGACAACGAATACTCTTGGTTGATTGACAACCAACTACCCAATACAGAAGATGGACATTCATCCGACTCCTCCGCCTGGGACTCTGATATCAGCCTTGGCGAAGCTTTTAAAGCCTTAATGTCAAATATGGCTACAGCTGACCTCGCCATAATGGAGAACGATGAGGACATGCCAACATGGGAAGACCCATGGATTCATCACCTCAATATACAGTATGGGGACCGGTTCGAGCAAAGAGAACCCTCCATTGAAGATATAGTCGTTCAGGTCAACATAGGCGACGAATCTAATCTAAAACCAATATTCATGAGCAGTAGTCTTCCCCCAGATGAAAAGGAGGAGCTAACCACTCTTGTTAGGGAATATATCGACGTATTCACTTGGAACTACGAAGATATGACAGGGCTCGACCCAAATGTGGCAACTCACCACCTCAATATCAAGCCAGATGCCAAACCTGTCAAGCAATAGCAAAGACGATTTTATCCGCAAATTATAGAGGCGATTGTAGCAGAAGTGAAAAGACTCATCAAGTCAGGCTTCATCACAGGAGTACAGCATCCGGATTGAGTGGCAAATATTATCTCAGTTTTGCAGAAGAATGGGATAATTAGGATCTGTGTTGACTATAGAGACCTGAGCACCACATGCCCAAAGGACGACTTCCCTCTCCCGATCACCGATGTCATTATCGACAACACGTGTGGATTCGAGAGAATGTCCTTCATAGACAGCTTTTTGGGTTCTTATCAAATCAAGATGCACCCGGACGATGCAAAACATACGGCGTTCAGAACTTCGCTCGGTATCTTCTGCTACACAGTCATGCCGTTCAGTCTGAAGAACGCGGGTGCTATGTACCAGCGAGCGATGACCATGATTTTCTAGGAACACCTCTGAAAAATGGTCGAATGCTATATTGATGATTTGGTCATGAAAAGCCGCGACAAAAATGATCACATCAAAAACCTGAGGATAGTGTTTGAGCTCACCAGCCTCCATGAGTTGGCGTTTGGCGAAATAGGCCTTGCTCGTGTCGCAATATGACTTGCACTTCAAACAACAGAAGTCAGTCAAAGGACAAGTGATTTGTGATCTTCTGGCAACAAATCTGACAACAGACGTAGCCAAATTATATGATGACTTGCCAGATGAAGCTCATGAAGTCAACACTACGTCACATCAACAGATGTGGTGGTTGTATTTTGATGAAGCTTCGCGAGCAACTAATGTGGCGAGTACCCCCGGATGTTCTAATATTTCTGCCAGAGTCGAAGTTGTCTCAGTTTCCCGAGGAAAACATGTGATGCCACGGGCTAATTCATTAACTGAGCCATGCTCCAATAATGTGGCTGGATACAACGCGTTGCTTATTAGACTCAGTTTTGCCAAAGAGTTGGGGGTCGAATATCTCGAAGCCTACGGTGATTCATAATTAATAGTCAAATAGATTCGTGGAGACCATGAAGTTAGGAATCCAGATCTGATCCTGTATCACCAGGCGGTCGTTGAGATGGCAGGCTCGTTCGAATAGTTCTTCATTGAGTATATCCCGCGCCTTCAAAATACTTACGCAGATGCACTAGTAGCATTAGCGGTGTCGTTGGCTCAACCTCCTGAAACCAAGCAGTTAGTCACTGTCCGAACTCACCAGCTATTCGTACAAATGTATAACGAAGATGGCAAAGAGGAGGAAGACAAGGGGGTGGTTACCAAAGAGGTATACACTACCCAAGCCAAATTGGAGCCCCAAGATTAGCGTTTCCCCATAATCGACTATGTCCTACATGATATTTTACCAAAGGATGCGAAGGGAAGAGAATCAATCCGACGAAGAGCACCAAGGTTCTTCTATAATGTAGAGACCCAGATGTTATATCGTCGCGGGTACGACGGCATGTTACTCTGGTGTCTTTCAAACAAGGAAGCGGAAGAGGTCCTCCGGGAAGCGCACGGTGGAGAATGTGGCACACACCAGCCTGGTCCCAAATTGTATGATCATATTAGGCGAATGGGATACTTCTGTCCAACGATGGTCAACGACGCAATCGAGTACGCTCGAAAATACCATGCGTGTCAAATTCACATGAATTATATGCATCATTCTCCAGAGCAATTGCATCCTTCAGCTACATCCTGGCCGTTCGAGACATGGGGAATGATATTGTAGTCCTATTTTTCCTCCATTGGTCAAAGGTGATCGATTTATTCTCGCCATCACTGACTATTTCTCCAAGTGAGCCGAAGCAATCATGTTTAAAGAGGTGAAGACGAGCAACATCATCAAGTTTATTAAACATCACGTCATTTACCGACATGGTGTGCCAAGACGGATCGTGCATGACAACGGTGCTCAATTCATCAGCAATTCCTTCATCAGGTTTTGCAGGAAATTCAAGATCCAAGACGTCTCGTTAACGGCCTACAATCCGCTGTGAACGGATTAGTAGAGGCGTTCAATAAGACGATCATTAAAATTTTGTCAAAACTTGTGAAAACCAACAAGCGGGACTAGACGATAAACTCAGAGAAGCACTCTGGGCATATCACACCGCCGTACGCACACCGACTAGAGCAACCCCATACTCTCTAGTTTATAGGTGTGAAGCAGTTCTTCCGTTAGAAGTTCAGATCCCGTCACTTCGCATTGCCCTCACAACGGAGATGATGACCGAAGAACAACATTAGAAACATCTCGAAGAGCTTGAGATGTTAGATGAAAAGTGCCTGGCAGCTCAACAACACATTGAGTTCTACCAAGCTAGGATGTCGAGAGCTTTCAACAAGAAAGTACGGCAGAGGAGTTTCAAGGAAGGAGATCTGGTCCTTGCTGCTCAACGACCAATAATCCTCGACTATAAAAAGAAAGGTAAATTCGAACCCAAATGGGAAGGACCGTTTATAATAGAGATGGTCTATTTGAACGGAAGGACCAAGCTAGGGAGTTCCTGAAAAATACTATCCTTAGTATATTCGGGATAACCTGTCTTAGCAGGAAGTTCTTCGTGGGATATTCCACCCACTTTTCTCGAGGATAACTCTAAAATTATCCTCCTTCACAAATTCCCTCATCGATCAAACTCATTGATGGTGGGTCCACAAAAGTTTTTTGGTCCAAGTTACCAAAATCCCCTCTTGATTCCTCCCATGAACTAGAGGTCCAGTCAAAAATTTCCTTCAAGCCGGAAATAGAATATAAAATTCTTCCTCTCCAAGCGTAGGACTCCCTTCATGATAAACAAAAGAGCTCCATCCTTTCCTCTTCAATCACACCTCCCCAGGGTTAGGGTTGAATTGGACTTTCATCTTAATAAACAAGAAACTCATCCCTGATTAGGTTGCACCGATTGAAGGTCACCTGAATCTTTCCGATTCTCTGAGTGGACACCCCATGCTTAGTCTCACCCCTCTTCCGGGTAGCATCGACTAAAGGTATGCGTCTGGATTTTCAGATCAGGTCGTCTGACAAAAGGTCGCCTGAATCTTTTCAGTTCTCGAAGTGGAGATCCCACTCTTAGTTCTATTCTTCTTCTAAGTAGCGCCGACTAAAGGTATGTACTGCGATTTTCAGATCAGGTCATCCGACTAAAGGTCGCCTAAATCTTTTCAGTTCTCGAAGTGGAGATCCCACTCTTAGTTCCATCCTTTTCTCAGGTAGTGCTGACTGAAGGCATGCGCCAGGATTTTTAGATCAGGTCATTTGACTGAAGGTCGCCTAAATCTTTTCGGTTCTCAGGGTGGAGATCCCACTCTTAGTTCCATCCTTCTCCCAGGTAGCGCCGACTAAAGGTATGCGCTGGGACTTTTAGATCAGGTCGTCCGACTGAAGGTCACCTAAATCTGTTCAGTTCTTAGAGTGGAGATCCCACTCTTAGTTCCATCCTTCTCCCAGGTAGCGCCGATTGAAGGTATGCGCCGGGATTTTCAGATCAGGTTGTCTGACTGAAGGTCACCCGAATCTTTTCAGTTCTCAGAGTGGAGATCCCACTCTTAGTTCTATCTCTCTCCCAGTTAGCGCTGACTGAAGGTATGCACCGGGATTTTCAGATCAGGTCGTACCGACTGAAGGTCACTTGAATTTTCTCGACTCCCATAGCAGAGATCCGACTTTTAGTTCCACTTCTTTACTATGAGAGATAGAATATAAAATTCTTCCTCTCTCACGCCAATTTTATCAACAGGATTCCTTTTATCCAAGATTCATCTTGGGGAATTTGATTCTAAATTCTAAGCAGGGATAAGTCGACGCCTCACACGTGTCGCTGGGTTAGTCTATTCGCGTGAAAAAGACAAAGTCTATGTATTTAATATCACAGCACCCAAAGTCTAAGAGATTTTCATTCTTCTAGCGCAACGTTATGTGTGAAACAGGTTTAAAATAATTCGCACGCTAGCCCGATTCATATGGTAATCGGAAAAGGCAAATTAAATCTGTTGAGGGCTGGGGGTTGGCCAATAAACCCAAAGTCGACACCTCACACGTGTCGCCGGGTTAGTCTCTTACCCGTAAAGGAGTACGAAGTCTATGTATTCAATATCATAGCACCAAGTCTAAGAAAATTTTATTATTTTAGCACAACGTCATATGCAGAACAGATTTAAACAACCCGAACGCTTGCCCGATTCAAATGGTGATCGGTAAAGGCTCATCAAATCCGTTGATGGCTGAGGGTTTGCCAAAAATCATACGAGTATTATGGTTAATTATTTCGAATGAAATAAGAGAATCATAATAAATCATAAAAGGAAAAGGGAGATCAATTTGATTGATTAAAAGACAAAGGCTGAAGTTACAGTTCCTTAGACATTAAATTTATGATAGTAAATTTGTTGTTTTAGTCCGGACACTCCATCGATGAAAGCTCGTTGAAGTTCCTCCTGTAACTCAGCCCTGAAGGATTCCCCGCTGGTGTTAAGTGTTGTCGCAGCTTCCTCCTCAATCTCGGCCAGCTTCTGCTTTGAAAGTTCAAACTTTTCAGACACGATAGTGAGAGTTTCCTCCTTGTTGGCTCTCGTCAGCTCCAAGATACTCAAGTTCTCTTTCTCCGCCTGAAGCTCCTGCTCAAGCTGTGCTATCTTAGCCTCGCTCGTGATTGTTCGCGGGAAAACTCGAAGCTGTTGATTTTTCCATTAAATCTGCAAATGAACTTGTTACAAATTTATCTTTTA
>JBAKGM010046332.1:0-17117 GCA_037177215.1 Asparagus racemosus
AACAAGATTGAGAGAGGAGAAAGAATGATGAATAAGATGAAGGAAAATAAAACAAACAAATGAAAATCAAGAATAAAAAGGAAAATCAAGAAAGTAAAAGATGGAAGATTCAATTAAAGATATGTGGAATCTAGAATTGAATCCACTAGCTAATCTCACTTAAAAAATATGAATCGTTCTCTTTTTATCACATTCTACTTTAGATTTATTAAGTATAGACTATCAAACCACTCAAAGAATGCATAATCTATCAAATTATCATCCATGTAAAATTAATACTCATGAAAAGAACAAGAACTAGATAGTAATTCTAGAATTCATAAATATAACCTATCAAACTGCTCAAGATAAGCATAGATTATCAAACTCTTCTACTAATTAGTTCTCTTTTTATCCTAAACATGATCATTTTAAGTACAAGAGAATAATCCACAAATTATAAAAGAGATCAAACTATTTTCATACAATTTTAGAATTCCTACAAGATTTAGTTCCACATCTTAGAAAATAAAAACAAAGAAAGAAATAAAAAGAGAGAATGAAAATGAAAATTATCTCCAAAGATGGTTCTAGCTTCTAAGTGAGAGAAAGAAAATAAAACTAATTACAAAGAAGGTTCTAGCTTGTTGAAAATAATGCAAGAAAATAAATCTATACTACAAAATAAATATAAGAAAGTAATGCAAGAAGATAAAGACATGAAAATAAATCTACTCTACAAAGCAATAAATCTAATTTAAGAGGGTTCTAGCTTCATAAATATTTAACGACAAGAAAAGAAAATATTACAAGAAGTTAAAAGATAAAAGAGAAAACTTACATTCCAAGTGAGATCTAGCCTCTTGATGAAGGCAAATCTTCATCTTGATCTTCATCTTCCTCTTATCTTCATCTTCATGATCAAATAAAGAGAAGAAAAGAAAAATGAAGAGGTGAAAAAAATTCTTTTATTAATTGCAATAAAAAGTTACAAATTTAGAAAGTCTTCTCAATTAAGAGTAACCCTCCTCTCCAAAAAGAGTTTTTACAAAATTTTTCACGCTCAAAGCCCTCACCCTCAACCGCTATTCATAGCCTACAACAATGAAGGAGAATCCTTGGATGAAACTTGGAGACTAATGATTAAATATGAGCCATTAAACCAAATCTGTTGCGAACCAATCGGTTGGCTGACCGATTGGTCAAATTTGATTTTTTTTATTTCTTGACCCGATTTTTTCATGGATCTTTAAGCTTTCTTGGGCCTTATTTTGTCTTCATATTTGGGCTTCAATAAATAGTAGAATTTCAAGGGGTTTAAGTCTTTTGGACTTTTATTCATTAATTCTTCATTAACCTGCAACACGTTTATTAGTGATATTTTTATTTAAATGAAATATATAATGAGGGTATAAAATGTAATAACAATGTGATTATCACCCATCCCAGAATGAAAATGGGACCACATCACTATGGCGTTCATCACCAGACTACCCCACTCAGTAAAAAGAGAAGATGCCATATGAGTAGTAAATGATTGCTTGACCAAGTCGACACACTTCATTGCCTACAAAATATTGTATACCATAGAGAAATTAACCAGCCTTTACATCAAAGAGACCGTGAAGCTCTATAGAGTTCTTGTATCCATTGTACCAGATCAAGACCCCCCGTTTTACATGAAGATTCTCAAAGATCCTACATAGAGCTTTGGGGACTGGATTAAAGTTTAGCACTTCAGCACACCCTCAGACTGATGGACAATCTCAGAGAATGATAAAGGCTTTGGAGGACATGGTCAGAGCTTGCACAATAGATTTTGGAGGCAACTGGGCTACGCACTTCCCACTGGTAGAGTTCGCTTACAATAACAGTTTCAATTCCAGCATTAGCATGATGCCGTATGAAGCCCTATATAGGAGGCTATGCAGATCCCTTATCTGTTGTGAAGAAACCGGTGATCGTCAACTACTCATACCCAATTGAATCCAAGATATGATAGAGAAGATCCAAATCATTCAACAACATGTGAGGATGGTATAAAGTAGACAGAATAGCTATACCGATCATTGATGCAAGGACCTAGAGTTCTAAGTCGGTGAACATGTGTTTCTGAAGGGTACACCGACCAAAGGCGTATCAAGAGGTGGAAAGAAAGCAAACTCTATCAGAGGTACATTGGGCCATTCAAGATATTAGAGAGGATCGGACCTGTTGCTTACCACCTAGCCTTACCACCGGATTTGGAGAAGATTGATGATGTGTTCCATGTCCCCAATCAGAAGAAATATGTGTCAATCCCAGGGCACATCATTTCATACCGTGCCTTGCCCCTACAAGAGGATCTATCTTCTGAGAAATAACCCATTCGCGTGTTAGACTTCAAGGAGAAGCCACTGATGAACAAGTTCGTACTACCAGTTAAAGTGTTATGGAATAATCATGGGGTAGAGAATGCAATATAGGAACCAAAAGCCTAGATGTGGAAGACATATCCATATTTGTTTTAGAGGTAAATCAAATTTTGGGTACAAAATTTCCTTTAAGGGGGTAAGGGGTGCAATATTCTTATTTTTAGATAGTCGAATTCTATTACTGGTATAGACTCTTGAATATAAATCAGCAAACTCATGAATCGGACAACATGAGTTTAGAAACCTACAAGCGTTTGAATGTTAGTCTACCTATGCTTGGTTTAAGGCAATTAATCAAGTTTTAGGGTTCACCATAGCATTTAACATGAAATCCAAATTAGCAATGTCCCAAGCCTTAGTTAAAGATAATCTAATTTGATAAATACCTATTCTAAAACCCTCTAAATATCAAATTTAAATATTTTGGGCAGCCTTGGTTAGTGGAGAGGGAAATTTACAACTAAATCTCTCACTTTTCTCTTTTTACACTTTTCCCTAGTCATGGCCAAGCTATATACACCTTCCACCTCACCATTCTACTCATTCTCTCTTCCTCATTTAAAAGAGCTCTCCAACTCTCTCTTCCATATTCCTCCTTTGGCCAGCCATGGTCAGCCCTAAATCCCCCAAAAATTCTACCATTAATCCCTTTCTCAAGGTTTATCTCTCTAATTGAAGAAAAAGAAGTAAAGAGAAGGTGAAATTTCAAGAAGGCTTAGGAAAGGAGGAGTTTAGAGCAACTTCTAGGTATATATTCCTGTTTTCTGATTGCCAAATTCTATTATTCGTATAGACTCTTGAATATAAATTGGTAAATTCATGAATTTGATAGCATGAGTTTAGAAACCTACAAGTGTTAGAATAATAGTCTGTCTATGCTTGGGTTAAGGCAGTTAATTAAGTTTTAGGGTTGACTATACCCTTTAACATGAAACCCACATTAACCATGCCTTAACCCTTAGTTAAAGATAATCCAATTTGATAAATATCTATTTTAAAACCCTCTAAATAATAAATTTAAATATTTTGGGTAGCCTTTGTTTGTGGAAAGGAAAATTTACAACTAAATCCCTTACTTTTCTCTTTTTATACTTTTGCCTAGTCATGGCCAAGCTATATATGCCTTCCACCTCACCAATCCACTCATTCTTTCTTCCTCATTCAAAAGAGCTCTCTAACTCTCTCTCCCTTCTTCCTCCCCTGGCTAGCCATCATAAGCCCAAAATCCTCGAAAAAGTTTCTCCATTAATCTCTCTCTCTCTCTCTCTCTCTCTCTCTCACAAGATTTATCTCTCTCAAGATTTATCTCTCTAATTGAAGAAGAAGAGGAAGAAGAAGCAAGGGGAATGTGGAATTTCAAGAAGGCTTTAGAAAGGAGGACTTTAGAGCAAATTCAAGGTATATTCCAAACCCTCTTCATAATGTAAGCAATTAGAGGTCTATATGTGAGATTTTAGAATTTCTATCCATTTCACGATCATGCATGTAAGGTGTCATGTTTGCATGCAAGTCTAAACATGGATTTCATGATATCTTTCATAAAGACCATGTCTTTAAGCACCGATGGCTAAATGAGGCTATTTTATCAAGTAAAAATGTGATCTTTTAGAATTTTGTTCCCTCTAATATTGGATTCATGAATTTTGGCTCTAGTTTATGGCTTGGATAGAATGCACATATGAATGTTAGCTTGCATGGCGGTTTTCGAAACCTAAATTTCATGCAGAGAATTTTCAGCAGAACACCTTGTTAGTATTTTAGCCATAACTCTCTCTATACCTGTAAAATCTAGTAAAATTTTCTATTTTAGAAGCTAGACTCATGTGTATTAATTAAATTTATTTTAGACTAATTTGGATATCATTTGCTTGTTCAAATATATAGTTAAACTCAGTGCATGTGTCCTGGACAGATTGTTGACTCCTCCTGATTGAATTGCTTATATTTCTACCTATATTTAGGAAATGATGATTAGAATCTTTGAATTGGAAAATATACTTTTTATGATCCTTTCAATAAGAAATTTATTAATTTCCAATATATTTTGGCTGCCCAAAATTCGTAAGAAACTTAGGGCTTGTAATTTAGAAACTGTATGCTATTACTTATAGACAACTATATACCTATCATGCCATATCCCCAAACAAATTACACAATTCCTCAATTGAATTGATGATCTAGAAAGTAAATTCATATAGTCCCGTGTATCTTCAGATATTATTTTCCTCAATTGAATTGAATTGATGATCTAAAAAGTAAATTCAGATATTATTTGCGCTCTCAAATAGTCTAGTGCATCTTCCAATGCGAGCTGTACTCTAGTTTGTGCATGTCATGTATCCGTGTACATAACTTTGTCTCTGGTCACTTAATTGATGCCAAACCCAATGTTTTAGGAAGTAGACTCATACACGAGTAAAATGACCCTATGGTTACATAATATGGGTCATGTTTAACTAACCGTTTTGCCATCACAAATCATAACACAAACTACGGGTTTACATCTATGTATATATAGGAGCGATCCTCTTGAACTAATTGACAATGCCAATGAGTTTGTCATAAAAAGTAGGTAATCTTTGCTTATTCCCTCTCAATCTGTTAAGAGTTCAGTTATTTATTTCCTTAAAAATCCTATAAGTTGAATTTCAATACTCAGTTATGTACTCTTTTGCTTCGCTAAAGGCCTACTTGAATTTCTTCCTACTTGAATTTCTTCATGTGTGGACTAATTGCCAATTTCTTATCTATTGCTATACCGTTATTTATTAATTTTGGTACAATGTCATTAAAAGTCCATGAATGGTTATGCTATGAGAACTCATCTTGCCTCGGCGACTATATTGTTGAGAATGGTAGTATGCTTTCATTTGTTGGCTTGTTTATACTCTATGTTCATGGATTATTCCCTATGTGAAGTGAGGTTCACCGGTGGGTGGTAGATGAAAGTGGGTCCAAGGGGACATGACCTATGTGAGGACGCTCACTGGTGGGCGTATAAATGAAGGTATACATAGTTTATTGATATATCCCATGATTGAGGAATTTGGAATCCTGAATATTAGAGTTTGATTCTTTGTTATTAGCATTAGTTATTTTATTTTGATCGATAATCATATTATAAGCATTGGTAGCTTATTCATGATATCTATTTGTTTCAATTTCAAATGTCTATATATAGTCCTTTCCTTTTTCCCCTTATGTTGTACCCAAGATTTTTATGATTACCTATTGAGCCTTAGGCTCACCCCTATTATTCCTTCGAAGGCTGCAATCTAGTTAAGGGCAAGGGGATTGCAAACCCTGATGAAGAGGACTAGCCGATCTCAGTCGAAGCATAAGTAATTTTGTGGTTAACTTTTGTCATACTTTTGAGTAGTTAGGTATGTAATAATATATATTATAGTTTTATGATCAGACGATATGGTGTAATATTATTCCCTTTAGTTTTTTTTTCTGCTATTCTGCTATTTTGTGGACTCTGCTGTTAGCCTTGTGATTCTGGGTGTTGTATATGTATTTTTGTTTCTTTAATTCCTCTCTTTAGTATTATTAGTTGGTATAAGAGTGTACATAAAATTGAGAAGGTCGACTCTCCCTATTAGTGTCAGGTCATGCCTAATTTTATGTACCTCCCAGGCCCCGCCTAGGTATGTTTTGGAGGACGCATTACAAAGTGGATTCTGAGCACATGTTGATACCTTAAGAGTCCTATACATAATACCTAGGGAACTTAGGAATAGTTTGAGTCGGTGTTGAACACCGGTTGTGGAGGGATTGCCTTGGCATGGCATTCTTATGATACCTATATTCCTTATAGATACATTGTGCATCCTTCGATGCTGATGGATGACTTTTGGCAGGCATGGTAGGTTTTGATTCATCTGTCTTTGAGTCAGGAGGATCCACTAGCAGTGGAGAGGTTTGGTCAGCGCATTCTAACTATTGGGGGATCAACTGGGTATTACAGGGTGTTTGTCAAAGGCTTTTCTTAGTTAGCAGCCATGTAAACTTATTTGACTCGTAAGAATGCCAAGCCTGTGTGGAGTGAGAAAGGTGAGGAGCATTTTCATGAGTTAAAGAAACGATTGGTAGCTGCTCTCATTCTCTCTATCGCTACAAATTCAGATAAGTTTATGATATATAGTGATGCATCTTCTCGAGATCTGGGTTATGTTTTGATGCAGAATGAGAAAGTGGTAGCATAAGCCTCTCGGCAATTAAGAACCCCATGAGAAGCACTACCTAACTAATGATCTGGACTTTGTCGCTATGATCTTTGCCTTGATGATTTGGAGACACCATTATATGGAGTGACTTGTGAGATCTACACCGAACATATGAACTTTAAATACATCTTTACTTAGAAGAAGATTAATATGAGACACAGGAGATAGTTAAAGTTGCGGAAGGAGTATGATGTGAACATCATTTATCATCTAGGTAAAGCTAAAGTGGTGGCAGATTACTCAGTCTAAAGAATCATGTGGCATCAGCTTGTTTATTAACTAAAGAAGCCGAGTTGAATAAAGAGCTAGAAAGAGTGGAGATTGAAGTTAGAAAGTGTTCTTCCAAAATGAGGATTTCTTAAATAAGCCTACAATTAACTTTATTGGAGCAAATCAAGGAGCAGTAGAAGGAAGACAAAGAGCTAATTGAGATAAAGAAGAAGGTAGAGGAAGAAAGATATTCAGTCTTTCAGATTCATGATGGCATTCTAAAGATGAAAAATTGCCTTTGCGTACCCAACGATGAGGTGCTCAAGGAGCAGATATTGAGAGAAGCTCACAAAACCCCTTATATTCTTCATCTGGGAAGCACAAAAATATACCAAACTCTTCCCAGGACTTCTGGTGGAATCGCATGTAGAAGGAAATAGCCGAATATAAATCAAAGTACCTACCATGCCGATAGGTGAAGATTGAACATCAAAAATCGTCAAGACTATTGCAATCTTTTCCCCTCCTAGAATGGAAAGGGGACCACATCACTATGGACTTTGCCACCGAACCACCTCGCTCAGCAAAAGGAGAAGATGCTATACTAGTAGTAGTTCATCGCCTGACCAAGTCAGCACACTTTATAGCCTACAAAATGTTATATACCATAGAGAAGTTAACCAGCCTTTACAACCAAGAGATTGTGAAGCTCTATAGAGTTTTTGTATCCACCGTATCAAATTGAGACCCCTGCTTTACCTCAAGATTCTGGAAGAGCCTACATAGAGTTTTGGGACTGGATTGAAGTTTAGCACTTCAACACATCTTCAGACTGATGGACAATATAAGAGAATGATACAAACCCTAGAGGACATGCTGAGAACTTGCACATTAGATTTTAGAGGCAATTGTGCTACGCACTTGCTATTGGTAGAGTTTGCCTACAATAACAGTTTCAATTCTAGCATTGCCATGGCATTGTATGAAGCCCTATATGGGAGGTGATGTACATCCCCTATATGTTAGGAGGATGCTGGTGACTGTCAACTACTCGGACTTGACTTGATCGAAGAGATGATAGAGAGGATCCAAATTATTTGACAACATATGAGGACCACACAAAGTAGACAAAAGAGCTACATCAATCATCGATGCAAGGACCTAGAGTTTCAACTCAGTGATTATGTGTTTCTGAAGGCTGCATCACATGCATATCAAGAGGTGGAAAGAAAGACAAACTCCATCCGAGATATATTGGACCATTCTAGATATTGGAGAGGATTGACCTGTTGCTTATTGCCTAGCCTTGCTACTTAATTTGGAGGAGATTCATGATGTGTTCCACGTCTCCAATCTAAAGAAATATGCACCAGACTCAGGGCACATCATTTTGTACCAAACCTTGACCCTGTGGGAGGATCTATCTTATGTGGAAGGTCCCATTTGAGTGCTAGACTATAAGGAGAAACAACTAAGGAACAAGTCTGTATTTCTAGTTAAAGTGTTATGGAATAATCGTGGGGCAGAGAAGGCGACATGTGAACCAATAGCTGAGATGTGGAAGACATATGCTATTTTTTGATAGTTGAATTCTATTATTCGTACAGTCTCTTGAATATAAATTAGCAAATTCATGAACTTGATAGCATGAGTTTAGAAACCTATAAGTATAAGCATAATAGTCAATCTATGCTTGGATTAAGGCAATTAATTAAGATTTAGGGTTGACTATATCCTTTAACATGAAACCCAAATTAACTATGTCTTAACCTTGGTTAAAGATGACCCAATATGATAAATACCTATTTTAAAGACCCTCTAAATATCAAATTTAAATATTTTGGACAACCTTGGTTAGTGATATTTAGACAACATGGGTTAGTGAAGAGGGAAATTTACAACTAAATCCCTGACTTTTCTCGTTTTATACTTTCTCCAAGTCATAGCCAAGCTATACCTTCCACCTCACCATTCCATTCATTCTTTCTTCTTCATTCAAAATAGCTCTCCAACTCTCTCTTCCTTCTTCCTCACTTGGCTAGCCATAATAAGCCCTAAATCCCTCAAAAAAAATCCACCATTAATCCCTCTCTCAAGCTCTATCTCTCTAATTGAAGAAGAAGAAGCAAAGAGAAGGTAAAATTTTAAGAAGGCTTGGGAAAGGAGGAGTTTAGGGCAACTTCTAGGTATATATTCCTATTTTCTAATTGTCGAATTTTATTATTCGTATAGACTCTTGAACATAAATTGGCAAATTAATGAATTTGATAGCATGAGTTTAGAAACCTACAAGTGTTGGCATAATAGTCTATCTATTCTCTGATTAAGGCAATTAATTAAGATTTAGGGTTGACTATATCCTTTAACATGAAACCCAAATTAACCACATCTTAACCTTGGTTAAAGATGACCCAATTTGATAAATACCTATTTTTAAAACCCTCTAAATATCAAATTTAAATATTTTGGACAACCTTGGTTAGTGGAGAGCAAATTTACAACTAAATCCCTCTCTTTTCTCTGTTTATACTTTCCCCTAGTCATGGCCAAGCTATACCTTCCATCTCACGATTCCATTCATTCTCTCTTCCTCATTCAAACGAGCTCTCCAACTCTCTCTTCCTTCTTCCTCCCTTGGCTAGCCATGATCAGCCCTAAATCCCTCAAAATATTCCACCATTAATCCCTCTCTCAAGCTCTATCTCTCTAATTGAAGAAGAAGAAGGAGCAAGGAGAAGGTAAGATTTTAAGAAGGCTTAGGAACGAAGAAGTTTAGGGTAACTTCTAGGTATATATTCCTAGCAACTTGTAGGTATATATTCCTAACCCTTTGTAGACAGTTAAAATATATTTTTACCAAGGCTAATGATTAGTTTCGATCTAAGAAGTGAACGCCCATAGGCTAAACACTTTGAATGGGCCCAAAACCAAGCCCACAACAAGGTGTAGTGAATGTCACTTAACAAGACATGCGAACCTCGCCACACAGCCCATCTCGACTCAACCCAACCAAGCCAAGTGAAGGTTGACTTTCAAACAACTGTAGCAGATCTCGCCATGCACCCCATCTAGACTTGATCAAACCAAATCAAGAGGGGGTCGACTCCCAACTCATGCCCCACGCCGAGTTAAAAAGTGCCATTAGTCGACCAAGTTGTGAGTCGAATTCTATGCTAAATTCGAACTCAAAAGATGAGGTTCACCAACTAATAAACTTCACTCATAACAAACCAAGTGGGCCATGTTATCCATAGTTTCAAAGAAGGCTCACCTACGTCCGAGCGAGCTTGTTCGAAATGTCTTCAGCGAACTTCGCCAAATCAGCGAGCCTCACCCAAATGACTTCAGCGAACTTCGCTAAGTCAGCGAACCGTGCCAAATAGCCGTTTAAGGGTTACTTTCAAGGGAATAACCATCCACACTATCTTCTATTTTGATGGTCACTTAATCCACAAATTAAAGCCATTAACTCCCTCTTTTAGCCTATAAAAGGAGAGGAAATTACTCATTTTTGGCATCGGATCAGATCATAGAGAGATCAACACATGCATAAATAGAGTACTGCTATCACACTTGCGATTCAATTGAGCAGAATTGCTAAGAGAATACTGAGATATCTTCCAAGCAACTAAGTTCTCATCAACAGTAAAAGACTCATCATCTTAGTCGGTGCGTCAACGGAATACAAGATCGACGTTCTATCGGTACACAGAAAAGAACCCCCAGAAAATCTAAATTTTTTCCTTAGTTTTATTGTAAGTCTTCCTATTGTTATCTGAGTTAATTGTAATATGAAAGACCAAAACAGGATGATCACTCCGCTGGGAACTACTTTCTCCTCAGATGAGAAAATCGTGTCATACACCGACAGTAAGATCCTTGGGTCTTTTGCTGAATCATTGGTCATTGAATTTGACCAAATGAAGTTCGAGTAATTTATTTCCAAGAACCAAACTTCAACAATGGTAATTGTACGCAGTTGTCATAAGATTCACCGCAATGCGAATCTCGTGTCTAAATTAACCCCCACGTGTGAAAAGGCGACCTTCGCCAAAGGTAGTTTGAGCTTAGCTGAAAGCCAAACGAACTTCACCCAGAGCGAAGAAAACTTGACCATCATATCGAGTGAAGGTCAAGACGTTGTTACATCTTTTGATCTTAGAAATTAGGCCACAACTCTTTTAGGAGTTTGATACAAAGCATCTCGCGACGGTCGCTATGCTTCCTCGATAGAAGCTAAGAATGGGGTAATCCCTCACCAAAATTCCTGCAAGAGAATAATAGCATCAATGATGATTTCGTTGGACAAAAGCTTGGCCGGCGTCGTCGTATGCGACGTTCAAACACCAAGGCTAAAGATAGCGAAGTTGACACTGAAAAGTACCCTCAACTTGGAACTATGGGTGACTTAAGAGAGTTCCTATCTCTGAAGAGAGCTCGTCAATGTCAGCATTGTGCGACCCTCAGAGAAGTAGTTACGAAAGGGTTAAACACAAGAATTCACGGTCAACATGACTAGTGTAACTTCTAGAGATGAATAAGGACGTGAAGATAGCTCGCCTGACCCAGTACACTCTCCTAGTATTGGAAGCATATTGATGGTGTGTATCATCACACTAGATTAAGGCAGAGAGCAGCTATTCCTTTTGACTACTGCTTTCTCCAAGTGAGGACATCACATACTTCATCTCCAGTAGACCAACCTACTTCTAGTGACGCCAACTCTGCCATAGCATCAAACACTACCCCAAGTTCAAGTCAAGAATAATAATGGGAAGTAGATGTGACAGACTGAGAAGATCTTCTTGCTCAAATGTTGGCTCAGAAGAAAGATTCAGATGAGTGAATAGAATGGTTGGAAAAGATGATTGGACAACTCTTGTTGGCATCTCAACCTCAACCAAGTTCTTCAAAGGGAAAAAAGCAGATCGGCGAATCCTCCCCCAAAGAAGATCAAGAAAATCAAGACAACACAGATTCTAAACATGTACGATCAGAAGCGACAACGCCTTCAAAGCCAAGCAAAGAACCAAAGGCCCTAATGGACATCCAAAAATAGCTCATTGTTCTTTCTTTATAAACTGAGCTCAAGAAGGTTGGAATTACGCGACCTTTTCCCACCGAGTGCGACATGGTTCCCTACCCAATGAAATTCAAGCCACCAACATTGCATACTTTTGATGGCAAAGGTTCTCCAACCTAACATACTACTATTTTCACCAACAAACTAGGAACGTAGTGGATAATGATACCATCAAGGCATGGCTTTTCATTGGTACCCTTCTGGGGATAGTAGCCTTCGATTAATTTTTGAATTTGCCCGAGGGTTCAATTAAATCTTAGGCAGATCTAGAATCAAAGTTCCTCTCACAATTCCACAAGAAACAATCTGATGTTACCATGCCCAAACTCCTCTCTGAGAAGTAAAGTGGAAATGAGACGGTCAGGGAATTCATCGAGAGATACCGCTATTTGACGTTGCGATGTCGAGATATGCCTCTGCCAATGTTACTTTAAATTTGTCGGCAGAATTTTGTAGGACGAATAGAAGCTCACATGGGTGCTATTATTACCCACACATGGAAGGATTTGATGGAATAAGCCGAGATAGCAGAAAAATTATCTTAATGTTTCAGCAAATTCGAGCCCCGCCCCAACTTCAAGGGCAAAAAGGCAAACAAGGGCAGACTTCACAACCAAAAGCTAAAGAGACTTTTGTAGTGGCGGTTCAAAATCCTACCAACCAGCAAAGGGAACCAAGGAAGAATGTTCAACACAATTACTCATTCAAACAGGAACATACGATGGCCATCTTTCATGTTCTTAACAAGGGTAATCAACTAAAACTTCCCGAAGCTTGACTCCCTGAAGAAGTAGAAAGACCGATGACCCTAACTACTACCTTTATCACCGAATGTTGTGACCCCCAATCAAGAACTGCTACATCCTCAAGGATAAAATCTAGATCTTTGTCGAGTTAGGGATCACGCTCAAGCCTGAGCAAAAGAAAGTGACTACTAATATGGTGACTCTCCAATTCAGCTCCATGCCAGAAATTCAAGCTCAAAATGGTGTTGTCCCTATTCCTACTGCAAGAATGGAAGTGATTAATTATACCAACAAAACTGACAAAGCCAAGGCTTAGTCCCTCTCACTATAACAAGAGGAGAAATGATGTGGGAGCATCCTGATCTTATCCAAGATGGCAATTGGACTCTTTATAAGTCTAAGCACAAGAAGAAGTCTTGCAACGCCATCTCCACAATTGTTGAAGAAGAATCTCTACAAGTCACTTCACTCACTAATTGAGAGGAAGAGAAGATCACCATGATAGGGACGAGATCCGACTGAGATTATTTAAAGAATTATGATCTGCTAGGACCTTCCAAATAACCCAAATCGATCAAATAAAAAGAGACTCAGTTCGACAAGGCTTTGAAGCGACCCTCAGATGATCCCAAAGCACCATTCTGGTATGATATCATGGCTCAATTAGCCAATATCCCAGCTCGTATAACCTTCTTCAAACTTTTATGTTTGTCTAAGGATATGAGAGAAACTTTAAAAGAAACTTTGAATGATAGTGAGGTGTTCTTCTCCCACATGATTGAGCCTCCTCAGGACGAAGAACGTAAGTAGTGCTACCAATGCTAACCGCAGGTGCCTTGTACCACTTTTACTTCGGAGAACATGCTCATCAAAGACCACCATCACAATCAACACCTTTACTATACTGGGTATGCAAGGTTGACAAAGGTCGAAAGGATTCACATCGATCCAGGCTCTGCATTGAGCACAATTCCACAGAGACTCTTGAGCTTTCTGGATATTCCCCTTCACAAGCTCTCAAAGACTTCCGCTACCATATTCGGCTTCAACTCCAGTAGTAATCAATCTCTTGGGAAGATCCGACTTAAATGTAAGATTAGTAATTTGAAGGTGGAGGTAACTTGCTATGTCATCGACGGCGAAACACCTTACAACCTTCTCCTTGGATGACCTTGGATCCATTCCAACATGCTCGTCCCCTTAACGCTCCATCAGTGTTTCAAATACATTGATGGACAGGGGGTCTAACAAAGAGTTGAAGATAAAAAATATCCTTTTAAGGGGGTGGAGAATTACTTTACTGACTCTTTCTTGTATGATGAAAATCATACGATCGAGATTGTCCTTCCCAATGTTGAAGATAGTGGTAATGAAGCAGACATCAAACTAAATCCCAATGATGATCTGGGAGATTGATCCACTTGTAATTACCCTAGAGGACCTATGTATCGACCAACCTACCAAAAGTCAAGGCGAATGGATTTTTAATGGAGAAGAGTTTGCTGATTATTCCTCTTTAGACTCTGCGTCAAAAAACTCAAGAGTCAAAACTCTAATATCCAGGCCAGCTTTAGAACTAGCATTGCACATGCCAATAAGCGAGTCATACTCGGCACATAAGCAGCTAGGTAGCTCAGAAGATGCCACTTTCATGGTCTAACCTAAAAGAGACGCCCCAAATCTGATCATCTTTAAAAAGTTGAGCCACGACATCACTTACCAAGCTCGGATGAAGCAACTAAAGAAGTACCAGAGTTTTTCTGATACATCCAACAATCTCAGCACATAATAGCAAAAATGGGATATAGCCTCACAGCAAAAATAGTTGAATTTCAATAAAGGACTAAGAGTTCCTTTAATCCCTTTTATCCTGAAGGGGAGGTTTTCGATAAATGAGGACTCGGTTACATTTCTCCTGAAGACAAATTATAAATAGAACCAGCGTCTGATGACTTTCTAAGTAGTTCTTCAGATACGTCCAACTGGGATTCTTACATCAACCTTGGGGCTATGCTTGGCGAATTCACAGTTAACATGACCTCGTTTGATCTAACTATGGATCTCGACAAATCAGAAGTGTTCAAAGATTATAAAGATGATTCAGGGGTGAGACATCTCAAAAAACAATAGGAAACACGCTTTGAAGTTAGGGAACTGCCCACCAAAGATAAAGTGGTTCAAGTTAATATAGGCGATGAAGTTAATCCCAAGCCTATCTTCATCAGTGAAAGTTTATCACCCGCTGAAAAGGAAGAACTCATAACTCTCCTTCGAGAGTGCATTAATGTCTTCGTCTGGAGTTATGGAGACATGCCTGGTCTAGACCCTAATGTGGTTATACATTGCCTCGACATTGACCCTAATGTTAAGCCAGTCAAGCAACAACAATGACGCTTCTGTCCTAAGTTGATGGAGCAGATTGAGAAAGAAATCCGCAAACTCATTGAATGCTGATTTATCCATGAGGAACAACATCCGGACTAGCTGGCCAACATCGTTGTGGGGATGACAAAGAATGGCAAGATTCATATCTGTATTGCTTTCAAAGATCTCAATCTTGCTTGTCTAAAGGACAAATTCCCTCTTCCCTATCATGGACTTCATGGTTGATAATACTGTGGGTTTGAGAGGATGTCATTTATGGATAGATTTTCTGGATACAGCCAAATCAAAATGCATCCAGATGATCAGAAGCATACATCTTTTAGAACACCTTTAGGAGTATTCTGCTACACAGTAATACCCATTGATCTTATAAATAATGGAGTAACTTATCAACGCACCATGAACACGATCTTTCTTGATCATTTGCGTAAGACAATAGAGTGCTATGTCGACGACCTCACAATCAAGAGTTGTTACAAGCAAGATCATGTCAATGACTTGAGAACGGTGTTTGAAATCATGAGAAAACATCAACTCAAGATGAATCCAACCAAGTTTTTCCTAGAGGTATCGTCGAGAAAATTCCTGGGATTTATTGTAATATCTAAAGGAATACATGTCGAACCCGAAGAGGTGAAAGCCATCCAAGAGATGCCACCTTCTAGAAATCTCAAAGAACTCAGAGGTATACAAGAACGATTAGCCTATATCCGCAGGTTCATCACTAACTTCTCTAGGAAATATCAACCATTTCAAAGGCTGATGAAGAAAGGAGTCTCATTCATTTGGGACGACGCTTGCCAAGAAGCTTTCAATGAGATTAAGGGTTATCTCATGAAGCCACCCAGTCTAGCCGCACCAGTATTAGGTAAACCATTTCTGATCTACATCAGAGCAATGGATTACTCCCTTAGAGCACTTATTGCCTAAAAGAATGATAATGGCTACGAACAAGCCATTTACTACCTTAGCTGAATCATGATAAGTGCTGAGCATTGTTACAATTCAGTTGAAAATGAATGTCTAGCATTAGTCTTTGCAATCTAGAAGATGTGATGCTATCTTACGAGTCAATCCATCCACGTCATCTTAAGAGTTAATTCTCTACGAATACTCATGACGAAACCCGGATCACTGAACTCCAGGTTAGCCAAATGGGCAATACTACTTTTGCTATATGATATGACATTCGTACCATAGAAAATAGTTAAAGGTCAAGCAATGGCTAGCTTTTTAGCAGAATACCCCATCCCTGAGTCTTCTAAACTCTGCGAAGACATTCTGGATGAAGTCTTTGAGTCAAATGCTACCTCAAAACACCGGATATGGTAACTTTACTTTGACGGTGTATCAAGATGAAACCACAAAGGAGCAATTGTTGCAGGAGTGGGGGTAGTGCTGATTGATCCCCATGGGCATGCCCTTCTTCAAGCCTACTCATTGACCAAGCCATGCTCCAATAATGTGGCTGAGTATAACACCCTTGTAATTGGGTTGCAACTTGCTCAAGATATGGGCATCAAATACCTTGAATACTATGGCAATTCCACGTTAATCGTTAACCAGCTCAAAGGAGAATATGAGGTCTGCCACAATGACCTTATACCCTACCATGAAGCAACAATGAAGCTCGCCCATTCATTTGAAGGCTTCTACATCAGTTATGTAGCCCACCTCGAAAATACTCATGCAGATGCTCTGGCATCCCTAGCGGCCACTCTCGCTTTGACACCCAAATCTACTAGGTGCATCATAGTGGCTAGCCATTAATTATGCTCCCAAAACAAATTCTGGAAGCTAACGAAGTGCACGTCATGCTAACTCACTGCGAGACTAATGATTGACATTTTTCGATCATTGATTATGTCTTACACGGCATATTACCTGATAGCATGATAGCATGAAGCAAGCAATCTCTATTCAAAGGAGGCTTTCACGCTTCTTCTATGATTCTTCTATGCAAACTTTATACCGACGATGATAGGCAAAATATGTGAGTGTACCTAAAGTTGTAAGTATACAACTATCAAGTTATAGTATAAAAAGTTATCGATCCCACGAGGAAGGTGTT
>JBAKGM010046404.1:0-17108 GCA_037177215.1 Asparagus racemosus
TTTTACTTTCTATTCTTGTTTCCTTTGTGAGACGGAATATAACTCAGCAGCTTCTCTCAGGAGATAACGCTTCCGCGGCGTGTGGGCGTGATGTCTGCGCCCAACAGGGTCTATTTACCATCGAAGCAAATCCCAATCCAACCCTTAAGCCGATGCATTTTAAATGACTATTAAGATGGTCAACAAATAATCGGACTAGGTTTTTGAACAGACTTGCGAGGCTATTTTAATTTATGGTGGATCTCTCTGGATCTTTTCGTGTCATTTTTCATTTGTGCTATGAATAAATTGCTTATGTTTCTTTTATCTCTTATGAAAGAGTAGTATTTCTCTATATAAAAAAAGGGGTTTTTGAATCTATACCCCTAAACTATTTCATATTTGCAAGATTACCCCATAAATATTGATGCTTGCAAACTTACCCCCCAATTCTCGAAGAATGGATTTTTATAACCCCTCAATTCTAGAACTGTTAAACACAAACAATTAGGAATGAGTTTCCAAGACTATCCCTATCAGTTGATCCCCCACAACCCCTGGCTGTTATTAATTCCAAGAATTAATTCCGCACTCCCTAAATCTCACACGTTTTGTCCTCTCGTTCTCAAGTCAAGTGTCCATGCTCTCTCTATTCTGAGAAACAAGTCACAAAAGTTTTCCCAAAGTATGATTGCTTCCATTGATTTTGAAGAATTTTTCAGTGAGCTGATTGGAAAGTAAAGTTGGGATGAGAAGTTAAGGGGCTTTCGGATTCGATGTGGCAGGCGTTGACGAGGTGTTTGATGGATGAGCAAATGTTGAGGAGCATGACGTAGGGGTAGGCGGAGGATTTGAGCATGGAGAGGTTGTTGGCTGCTAGAGGGCGCGACGGAGGTGGCGGTTTCTCTCCTTTGCAGAAAGAGAAGAAGAAGGTATAGAGAGAGGAGAAAGAAGAACTTGGGAAGAATAGAAGGGAGGGAAACCCAGTAAGAGTTGTGTCACTTGTGTACATTTTGAGGACACATTGGTGTTCTCAAATTAGAAACATAGTTAAGCCTAAGTCACTAAATGAAGGATGTTCCTTAACATAATAAGTGAGCGACTGAGGGGTAATTTTGCAAATACCAAATTTTGGAGGGTAGTGTTGCAGATATGGAAGATTTTGAGGGGTACATATGTAAAAGCCCACTGAAAAGTATTTTATATTTTTTTCTTAAGGGTGTGTTCAGCAATCACCCCAAAATTAGGTCTGGTTCAATATTCCTGATCAAGTTTTATTCTAAACCAGTTTAGAGTTGGACTTAGGGAGCGGTGGTCCAATACTAAATTGGATTTATAGTCGGTTTTTAGCCTAAGAAAGACTAAAATTGATCTTGTTTTTGCTAATAAGAAAGAAATCCAACATTAGGCCTGGTTCTATCTAGTTTATCTAATTTTAAGGGTTTGCCAAACACAACCTAAGATTTAGCACAAAAGAATTTAGTTCATACGAGGAACATTTCTTCTGAGGCAATTTAAGAGGCTTAATTGGATTCTTTTTTCCTTGTTTTCACCTGATAACTTTCGACCAGTGTTACATCCAGGATTTGTGTTTTGGATTATGTTATTGTCAGAAATTCAAGAAAACATCGACTGTTTAAGATTTTAATGTATGTGTGGTTTGTAGGAAAGTTAGCTACTGTTTAAGATTTTAATGTATGTGTGGTTTGTAGGAAAGTTAGCTCCCGAGAGTGTTTTCAAGCATTCTGGTTTATTCCTAAAGAAAGTGCTAAAGTTGGAAAGTCATATATGAGTCCCACCATGGATTAATTTTCTAGTGAAAATATAATGTATTATTATTTTTTATGAAAGAATGTATTTTTATTTATTAGTAATTGAACTATCTAAAGTAGAAAGGTTAAAATTTTTGGATGTTTTAGAATTTTTAAATATCTTTTTAGGTTTATTTTTATTTTTTTAAAGCATAATGGGTTTCACATATTAAATTTCTCTCTCAACGAGTTGTATCTTATTCCATATCAAAAAGTAATGGAAGGATCACAACTTTGATTTTCAACTATTGATGGCTTGATGAATGGTTATGATTTCTTTTCTAGACCATAAATAAGAATGAGAGCAATTCACACAAATATGGTAAAAGCGGTGGTCTCTTCACTACTATTTAGTAGTGCAGGCGATTCCAATCCCTCTACCAAATCCCTCCTCTTTCCTTCGAATTTTGACTGTCCACCCTTATGATTTATCCATGAAATTGAGTAGATTTTCTCATCCTAAGTTGCATTCAAATAAACAGAGCAATCTTTAAGATAATTAATCTGACATAATTTTTGTGGTGGGGCCCATTTCCAGAGATTTTTCTTATTGATTTGATTTTTAAATTTGGTGATTTGTGCATTGATCCAAGGATTTATATCCTTTGGTCAAGATGCATATAATAAATGACAATCAACGGATACTTTTTCTGCAAACTGAATAGATAGAATACGCGGGAGAGACTAAAAGTAAACTTAGAATGTGCTTGTTTAGTTAGATTTTAGCGGATTCATGCGAGAATCCAACTGAAAATGGGACCACACATGCTTATATCCTTAATAAGTCTCATGTTTGGTATGAGATTTAAGAATAGGGGTCTTCAATGAGAAGACAACAACAATAAGAATAATTTGGTATTAGGTATCCTTAGAGAAACCATGGATTTGGTATTAGGTATCCTTAGAGAAACCTTGGAGTTTTAGGTGAATTGTGAACGTGCGCTCATTTTATTTAAAAGGGTGTTTTTAGGAGAAACCATATTTAACATAGTGTGACAGTAAGAAAACACCTTAAAGTTTAATTAATGTAATGAGATTTTGGCAGCAATTAACCATCTTGACATACTTTCTTTTGAAATTTCAATCGAAATTCCAAAATGCATGTAAAAAGCACACATTCTAGGCATGTGACATGTCTTCTTAATCAAACCTAAATAAGATTTTATGCTGTCATGCATGTTTTTAAGGACATTTTGGGAATTCAATCCATATATCATTGAAAAATATGTTAAGGTGGTTGATTGTCATTAGAACCTTTTTAAAAGGTAGTTTTTATATTAATTGAACTTTGATGGTAATTGTATTCTTACCCTATTTTAAAACTAGTTTATGTATAATTAGTTGAGCTTTAAAGGTGATTTTAAATTCTCGCCCTATTTTTTAAAAAACAATTTCTATGTAATAATGTAGGAACATCAAAAAATGTTTTATTTTTATATTTTATTTGTTAATTATTTTAGATTAGTACAATTATTTAATACTCCACGTCCTACTTTAAATACAAACTCAATTATTAGCGGGACTTCTAAATCACTTTCCAATTTAATCATTTTCTTTACAAACAAATAATATTTCTTAGATTATATTTTAATATATTAACTTTCTGTTTCATTATCCTACAAACTAAATGCAAAATTAAAAATTTGGGTAGTTGAAGGCTCTTTTAATTTACATAAATCTAAGAAGACAACCTTACATAAATAAATACAAATTCTATAAATTTTGAAACAACTAAGAAAAAGCCAAGGGAATATAACAATAGTAAACACATCCCCAATTTACTATTACTGCAAGATATACTATTTTCATCTTCTATTATTGTGAGACCCGATCCTCATTTTCCACCACTTTTTGTCAAAGTCCACAAAATGCTTCCCATCTTGACCTCTGACCATGTCCTTTCAATCACACCATTGTGAGACACGATCCTCATCTCCTTCGTTATCCATGTCCACCCGCGAGACCCAAGCCTCATCTCTAATATCTGCTTATTGGCCCTTATGAGACCCGATCCTCATCTTCTACCCGCAATGGAGAAGGCATGGATGGATACTCCTTAAAGCTACATGTCAATAGACAAAAATTTTAGATCATGTACACAGTTTTATATTTCTAAATATTTTAATTCTTTCATATGAAAAGACTCATGTTTGTAAATAGTGGTGAAAAAAAGAAGGGGTTTTTCCCCTTTAAACCCAAATTTACCCTAAATTATTTTAAACTCAAGTTGTTTTATTTGTACCTATAAATAGAAACAATTCTGTGTATTCATCTTTGAACCCAATCTCACAAATACGCTACATAACTATATGATGTCCCCTCCCCTCCCCTCCCCACAATGTAAAAAAAACCCGATGTTACACCCCCCCACCCTTTGAAATTAGCAGAAAACATACTAAATGTTTGAAATCGCAAAAAAAATATATCATAAACATTCAAAAAAATTTTAAAATCCAAATTTTCAAACCTCACAAAGTACACCAAAAATATAGGAATTACAAACACCCCACCTAAAAATTAGAATTTGCTGAAAACACTCAGGAAGTTTCAAAAATTACAAAAAAACATCCTAAAACTTAAACTTACAAAACCATCCCGAAGCGATCAAAACTTACAAACATGTGTTTTTTGTAAGTTTTGGTCTTCTTCAGGTGTTTTTGTGAATTTTTTAAGGTAATTATTAAAACTTTTAGGTTTTTTCTAGAAATTACAAAATTTTTAAGGGAGATGTTTGTAAATCCTAAATTTTTGGTGTACTATTTGTAAGTTTGAAATTTTAGGGAACTTTTCATAAATTTGAAAATTTAGGGTGTTTTTTGTAATTCTCAAAACATTCAGGGTGTTTTATGCAAATCCCCATTTTTTTGGTGGAATGTTTTTAGTTACTAGATTTCTATTGTACTACTTGTAATTGGAAATTTTAACATATTTTTGTAAATTTTGGATGTCAAGTGGGATTTACTAATACTTTTGTGTACTTAAGCCATTTTATTCTATACTTACAGGATCAAGTTGCCATGCTTCTATCTTTTCTTTTTATACTTTGATTTTTGTTGCTATAATTATATCTTTTCTTGCTATACTTTATTTTAATGCTATACTTATATCTTTTCATGCTATACTTTTAGTCTTTTCCTACTATACTTTCATTTTTTGTGTTACTTTTGTCTTTTCATGCTTTACATTCAATACAATGTTGCTATACTTAGTCATTTCATCTTATACTTTTGACATTATGTTTCTATACTTTCAGTACAATGGAAATCTTGGAACTAAAATCAACTACAAATTTTTTTAAAATTTTCAAAAAATACTCTAAACATTTTACAAATTACAAAAAACATTCTAAAATTTTCAAACCTACGAATAGTACCAAAAATTTAGTAATTCAAACATCCCCCTACAAAATTCAAATTTTGTAGAAAACACTCTGAAAATTACAACCAGATCAAAACTCACATACATTTACCCAAAAAAAAAAAAAGAAAAAGGAAAAAGGAAAAACATTTGTTTGTAAGTTTTGATCTTTTCATGGTTTTGTAAATTTCAATTCAAACTTTTTATGGTGTTTTCTACAAATTTAAAAAATTTCAGAGGACAAAAAGAGAGAAATAGATTTTTGTTTTTTTTTTTTTGAGTTGTGGGGTGTTAAGAAAGGAGTAAAATGGGATTTAAAAAAAAGGGTGGGGGACCATATAGTTATGTAATATATAGGTAAGATTGGATTTAAAGACAAAAACACAAAGTTAATTATATTTATTGGAACAAATAAAAGTACTTGAGTTTAAAAATAAATCAGAATAAAACTTTGTGTTTATAGGCAAAAACTCCCAAAAAAGAAATCCGGATTTGAATTCGCTCTCATTTAACGAAGTCGTAAATACTACACATACCAATGGGTCATACAAACAGGAGCCGGACCACATACTCTAAAATAATATACAATAACATTTTTTAATATTCAAACAATTCATATTCCCACCAACTTGTTTAAATAGTAGTTTCAGGAACAAATTGTAGAAAATCAAACGTTCACATGACGCTTCTGATAAATACAAGAAAAGGTGAAAGAGCAATTAAAAAAGTTTATACAAGTAACAGTATAAAATAGTATCCAAGCTTTACGAAACAATCAATCAAATTTACACTCACCCAAAAAGTTGGCCAGTTATCCTGGTCCGATCCTCTTTGAGCCTCGACAATATATACGTTTTTTTCCCAGCTTCTTCATGGAGCCGCCATGGGAGAGGAGACGAGGCATCCTCAAGCAGCGGGATTGTAAAGGGTAGTTGTTTTTGCGTCGCAATGAAAAGCATTGCCATTTTGTTATGAAGAGACTATCTCGGATCAAGAGTCTCTTTTATAGAGCCCCAAATTCACAACCCAACTGTATATCACGGGTACAATGCATGTAGAACTGAAGGTGGGAGGATGAATTTTCTTCATGGAATTTTTTGAATATATATTCTGCATAGAGACTTGCCATATAATTAGATTGTGTTCAATGAATGATAATGTGGTTGGGTGAAACGGAGATTGAATTCCTGTAGAAGGAATTGTGGTTCAATGTATATATCTTTGATATCCATATTTAGGACATCGTTGTCTTCATGCTTAACACATACAGAGATCGAGCTTTGGTTCAACTCATGAGAAGGGCAAAAATGGTACGTTGTTGGGAGAAAACATCACTCGAGGTAATGCGTCCTGGGCTGGTTCTTACTCGGCCCGTAATAATCTATTGTGTGCAAGGAATCCAAATGTGTATATAGTATTGGCCCAATAAACTTCCTCCTTTTCTAATAGACATTAGCAGAACCCGAAGGTCAGAGCCTTCAAATTTGGGACGGATTCTTCGTCTTAATTCGTGAATTGAGTCAGAAAATTGGATCGTTTTAGTTGGATAATGTCAGATTTGAGGGAATGTTCCTGCAAATCAAATATTTCTACTGAAATTCGAATAGCATATCTGGACATGGCAGCTATTAGAGCTGAAGGTGCAACTCAATAAAAAGTTTGATGTGCAGTTTCTAAAAATAAATAAATAAATAAATAAACAAATAAATAATAATAAAAGAGAAATAATGAAAGACTTTGAAGCAGCGCGTAGGAGATTGGGTATGGAGATGCAAAGAGATTGCAATCGGAGGAAGCTCTGCTTTTCACAAAAGAGCAATATTTAGAAAGTACTAGATATATATATGTCTGAAGCAAAGATAAGGAGTACCCATTGGCAACACATTTTTGTCCTCCTTCCGATCCGGCACCACACTTAGAAGTCGAAACTCAATACATGTCAAGAACTCTATATGCGAGTGACGTAGGTAGTTTGATGTATGCTATGGTGTGCACTTATCTTTACATTGCGTATACATTACCGTGACGAGCCACTTCATGATACAATCGGGGAAGATTCACTAGGATGTAGTGAAGCAACTATTTCAATATCTTAGAGGAACAACGAATGTTGATATGGTTTATGAAGGAGTTGATAAGAAGTTGGATGCGACTATATACACAGATCCGTATCATGACAAGGCAAAGCACATCGACTTGAGGTATCATTTATTGCGGTCAGAGTAGAGGATTGAGGTGAAAAAGATTGGCATTGACAACTATCTTGCAGATTTGTTGACCAAACTGGTTTCAATTTACAACTTCATGTATTGCATAGATTTTTCAGTATCAACAGATTGAGATAGCTCCATGCGGGCTATTGGCACCAACATGTTGCAGTAGATATGATACAATTCAATCCATAGAGGAGATTAGTAGAGAACACCCACTCATTGGGTTCTCTGATAGTAGACCGGTTGGTCTGACCCCTTATTCACCAACTTAGCTTCTAACAGTGCAATCTCTTTCTGAGATGGACTCTTTCATTTGTCAGTAGACTGCCCCACGGACCATCCCTTAAACTGCTTTTCAGCAATTTCTAATTTTTCCGAGTCCTCGTTTGATAAGGATTAGGTTTCATATTTTGCATGAAAATATTTTATTTGTTTATTTTCTTATATGTTAGGAATGAGTTGAAGAGTAAAAGAGAGAAACCCGTAGATCATTGATCTTGTATGTGTAATTGTTGAATCTCATCTAATAAGGTGAATATCTATTATTGTTAGTGGACATAGGACTTAGTCTGAACCAATTAAAATTCATCAAGTTATGTGTTTGTGATTTTTTTTGTGATTTCCTTTTGGTTTTGTTTATGCTCCTGATCTTTGTTTCGGTTGATGTACCTACCACATTTTCTTCTAATTGTGAGGGCATGTTCTTAATGTTTTCTTCATGTGAGCAAATTTTTGGCATTCCAAAAATCTCGCTTATCCGAAGCCAATGAGGGCTTCTTACATTATCTGTTTGGTGCTAACATTAATTCTTAAAAAGAGTTGCCAATAAATATCACAGTTCGTTATTTGTATTAGTTTGAAAGTACAAACTAATATTGGGATGTAATTTTGTAAATAATGAATAAAAGTACAAACACAATTATTAGTGGGACTTATAAATCACTTTCCATTTTTATCACTTTCTTTACAAATAAACAATAATTATTGGACTCTATTTAAATATTAACCTTTTGTTTCGCTATCCTACAAACTAAACGCAAAATTAAAATTTTGGATAGTTGAAGGTTTTTTGAATTTACATAATTCTAAAAAGACAATCTTACATAAATAAATGCAACTTCTATAAGTTTTGAAACAACTAAGAAAAAACCAAGCAAATATATAAACAATAATAAATACATTATTTTACTTTGACTCAATTCACTGTTACTACTAGATATAAGGTCTTCATCTTCTATCAATACTTATGAACTATTGTGAGACCCTATCCTCATCTTCCACCATTTTTGGTCAAAGTCCATAAATGCTACCCATCTTGACCTTCGACCATGTCCTTTTGATCATCCTATTGTGAGACACGATCCTCATCTCCTTCGTTTCCATGGCCATCCTTGAAATCCAAGCATCATCTCTAACATTTGCTCATTGGCCCTTGTGAGACCCGATCCTCATCTTCTACCCGTAATGGAGAAGAGAAGGATGAATGCTCCTTAAAGCTACAGTTCAATAGACAAAAATTTTAGATCATGTACATAGTTTTATATTTCTAACATATATTTATTTTTTCACGTGAAAAGACACATGTTTGTAAATAGAGGTGCAAAAAAGAAGGGGTTTTTACCTTTAACCCAAGTTTTACCATAATTTATTTTTAAACTCAAGTTATTTTATTTGTACTAATAAATCGAAACAACTTTGTGTATTTATTTTTGAACTCAATGTAACACTGCATAACTATGTGCAAACCCCACCCCCTCCCCCCGTCTGTCCCTCCTTTGAATTTTTTGTTTGGAATTTGCAAGAAAACATCGTTAAAGTTCTGAATTGCAAAAAACACTTTAAAAAATTTAGAATTTATAAAAAACCTAAATATTTCAAATCTATAGAAGCTACACTAAAAATCTAGGAATTATGCGCGCCCCCCTAAAAAATTAGTATTTGATGAAAACACCATGAAAGTTTCAAAAATTATAAAAAAAACACCCTTAAAATTTTGATACAAAAACATCCTAAAAATGATCAAAACTTATGAAAAACCTCAAAACTCATAAATAGGTTTCTTATAAGTTTTGATCTTTTTAAGGTGTTTTTGCAAATTTTTAGGGTGATTTTACAATTGTTGAAACTATCATGGTGTTTTTCTACAAATTGAAATTTTTTTCAAGGAGATGTCTGTAATTCCTAGATTTTTGATATACTATTCATAGGTTTGAAATTTTAGGGCGTTTTTTGTAAAATTTAAAAATTTTAGGGCATTTAGAAATTTTTTCAAGGAGATGTTTTTAGTCACAATATTTCTATTGTACTATTTGTAAGTTTGAAACTTTTAAAATATTTTTGTAAATTTTGAATGTCAAGTGGGAATTAATGATGCTTCTGTTTCTGTACTTAAGCCTTTTGATGCTATACTCGCATGATCAAGTTGCTATACTTCTACCTTTCGCTTTTATTTTTTATTTTTATTGCTATACTTATATCTTTTCTTGCTATACTTTTAGTATTTTTAATGCTATACTTATGTCATTTTATGCTATACTTTTAGTCTTTTCCTGCTATACTTTCATTTTTATGCTATACTGATGCCTTTTCATGCTATGCTTTCAATACTATGTTGCTATTCTCATGTATTTTCATGTTATATTTTAGTATTATGTTGCTATACTTTCACTACAATGGAACTAGAATCATCTCCCAAAATTTTTTTAAAATTTACAAAAAACACCGTTAAACATTTTAAAATTACAAAAAATACCCTAAAAATTTTAGACCAGCAATCAGTACACCAAAAATTAAGGAATTACAAATATTCCTGTTAAAATTTTATAATTTGTAGAAAATAGCTTGAAAGTTTTAGCAATTACAAAAAAAACCCCAAAAAGATCGAAACTTACAAAAATTTACCAAAAAAACACATGTTTGTAAGCTTTTATCTTTTCATGGTTTCTTGTAAATTTCATTGAAAGCATTTTTATAGTTTTTGACACTTCTAGGGTGTTTTTAGTAAATTCTAAAATTTTTAGGGAGCTGTTCGTAATTCATATATTTTCAGTGTATTGTTTAAAATTTTTAGGATATGTTTTAAAATTTTAATTGTATTTTTCGTAATTCAAACTTTTATGTTATTTTCTACAAATCCTAAAAATTTTCAAAGGGCAAATAGAGAGAAAGAGAATGGAGGGAGAGAAAGGGGGAAAATGAGATTTTAAAAGTTTTTTTTTTTTTGAGAACAAGGGCCACATAGTTATGTAGTATATTTGAAAGATTGGGTATAAAGACAAATAGACAAAGTTGATTAAATTTGGTATAAATAAAAGTACTTGAATTTAAAAATAAAATCAGAATAAAACTTTGGGTTTAAAGGTAAAAACTTCAAAATAGAAAATTGGATTTGGATTCGCTTTCATTTAACAAAGTAGTAAATCCCACACGTACCAATGGGTCATACAAACAGGAGATGGACCACATACTCTAAAATAATATAAAACAATATTTTTCTACGTTCGAACAATTAATATTTCCAGCAAACTTGTTCAAATAATAGTTTCAACAACAAATTGTAGAAAAGCAAACATGTCGGTGACGCTTCTGATAAATACAAGAAAAGGTGCAAGGGCAATTAAATAAGTTAATACAAGAAACAATATAAAACAGTATCAGGGTTTTGACACGAGGTGAGAAGAAAAAATCATTAAAATTTAAACTTACCCAAAAAGTTGGCCAGCCATCCTGGGCCGATCGTCTTTGAGCCTCGACAATACCTTTTTTTTTTCCAGCTTCTTCATGGAGCCGCCACGGGAGAGGAGACGAGGCATCCTGACGAGGCATCCTCAAGCAGTGGGATTGTAAAGGGCAGTTGTTTTTGCGTATCAATCAAAAGCATTGCCATTTTGTTATGAAGCGACCCCCTCGGATCAATTTATAGAGCCTCAAATTCACAATCCAACTGTATATCACGGGTACAGTGCATGTACTGAAGGTCGGAGGATGAATTTACTTCGTGGAAATTTGTGAAAATATTCTGCACGCTGGCTTGCCATATGAATAGATTGTGTTCAATGAATGATCATGCGGTCGGGTAAAATGGAGATTGAATTTCTGTAGAAGGAATTGTGGTTCAATGCATATATCATTGATATGTATTCTACAATCTTTTCCTGCCTGACATATACAGAGATCAGAGATTTGGTTCAACTAATGAGATGGGCGAAAATGGTACGTTGATGGGAGAAGACATCACTCGAGGTAATAGGTCCTGGGCTGGTCCTTACTCGGCCCACAATAAGCTCTTATGTCCAAGGAATCTAAATGTGTATATAGTATTGGCTCAATCCATTCCCTCCTTTTCTAACAGACATTAGCAGAACGCGAAGGTCAAGGCCTTCAAATTCGGGAAGGATTCTTTGTCTTATTTCTTGAAGTCGAAAATTTTGATCGCTTTAGTTGGATAATGTCAGATTTGAGGGAATGTTCCTGCAAATTAAATATTTCTACTGAAATTCGAATTGCATCTCTAGACGTGGCAGCTATTAGAGTTGAGGGTGCAACTCAATAAAAAGTTTGATATGAAGTTTCTTAAATAAAATAAATAAATAATAAAGAAATAAATAAAATGAAAGACTTTGAAGCTGCGCATAGGACATTTGGGTATGGAGGTACAAAGAGATTGCAATGGGAGGAAGCTCTGTTTTTCACAAAAGAGCAATATTCAGAAAATACTAGATATGTATTTGTCTGAAGCTAAAGATAAGAAGTACCCATTGGCCACACCATTTTTGTCCTCCTTCCGATCTGGCACCACACTTAGAAGTTGAAACTCAATACATGTCAAGAATTTTATATGTGAGTGCCACAGGTAGTTTGATGTATGCTATGGTGTGCACTTATCTTTACATTGCGCATACATTACCATGATAAGCCACTTCATGATACGGGGAAGATTCAGTAGGATGTAGTGAAGCAGAAATTTTAATATCTTTGAGGAACAACGGATGTTGGTATAGTTTATGAAGGAGTTGATAAGAAGTTGTGTGCGACTATATACACAGATCCGTATCATGACAAGACAAAGCACATCGACTTGTGGTATCATTTATTGAGGTAAGAGTAGAGGATTGAGGTGAAAAATTTGGCATTGATAACAATCTTGCAGATATGATGACCAAACCGGTTCTAATTTGCGACTTCACGCATCGTATAGATTGCTTAGTATCAACAGATGGAGATAGCTCCATGCGGGCTATTTGGCACCAACATATTGCAGTAGATATGATCAAATTCAATCCTGAGAGGAGATTTGTAGAGAAGTTGACCTCCACCCTCTAATTGGGTTGTCTGATAGTAGACCGGCCGGTCTGACCTCCTATTTACCGACTTAGCTTCTAGCAGTGCAATCGCTTTTTGAGGCGGACTCTTTCATTTGTCAGTGGACCGCCCCTCGGACCATCCCTTAAACCGCTTTTCAGTAATTTCTAATGTTTGGGAGACCTAGTTTGATTGGGATTAGGCTTCATATTTTGCATGAAAATATTTTTATTTGTTTATTTGCTTATATGTTAGGAATGAGTTGAAGAGTAAAAGAGAGTAATCCATAGATCATTTTATAAAGAAGTTCTTCATCTTCTTAGATTGAGAGAGTCTGAATAGATCATTGATCGCGTTTATGTAATTGTAGTATCTCATCTAATAAGGTGAATATCTATTGTTGCTAGTGGACATAGGACTTGGTCTGAACCAATTAAAATTCATTGAATTATGTGTTTGTGAATTTTTTTTTTGTAATTTCCTTTTGGTTTTGTTTATGTTCTTGATCTTTGTTTCCGTCGATCCACCTATCGCATTTTCTTCTAATTGTGAGGGCGTGTTCTTAATGCTTTCCAAATGTGAGGACATTCTTGGCATTCCAAAAGCCTCGCTTATCCGAAACAAAGGAGTGCTTCTTACATTATCTGTTTGGTGCTAACGTTAATTCATAAAAAGAGTTGCCTTAAATATTACAATTCGTTATTTATATTAGTTTGAAAGTACAAACTAATATTGTCTAAAATTGTTTGGATGTAATTTTATAAATAATGATTAAAAGTAATACAAACTCAATTATTAGTGGGACTTATAAATCATTTTCCAACTTTATCACTTTCTTTACAAACAAACAATAATTCTTGGACTCTATTGTAAATATTAACTTTCTATTTCACTATCCTACAAACTAAACGCAAAATTAAAATTTTGGATAGTTGAAGGCTCTTTGAATTTACATAAATATAAAAAGACAATCCTACATAAATAGATACAAATTCCATAAATTTTGAAACAACTAAGAAAAAGCCAAGCAAATATAAACAATACTAAATACACCATTTTACTTTGACTCAATCCACTATTACTACGAGATATATTGTCTTCATCTTCTGTCAATAATTGTGGACTATTGTGAGACCCGATCCTCATTTTCCACCACTTTTGGTCAAAGTCCATAAATGCTTCCCATCTTGACCTCTGACTATGTCCTTCATTATCCATGACCATCGGCGAGATGCAAGCCTCATCTCTAACATTTGCTCATTGGCCCTTGTGAGACCCGATCCTCATCTTCTACCAGTAATGGAGAAGAGATGGATGGATACTACTTAAAGCTACACTTCAATAGACAAAAATTTTAGATCATGTACATAGTTTTATATTTCTAAAATATTTGATTCTTTCACGTGAAATGACACATGTTTGTAAATAGAGGTGGCAACAAAAAAAGGATTTTTTTCCTTTAAACCCAAGTTTTACCATAATTTATTTTTAAACTCATTTTGCATTATTTGTACCTATAAATCAAAAGAACTTTGTGTATTTGTCTTTGAACCCAATGTAACACTACATAACTATGTGCCCCCCCCCCCCCAAAAAAACTCCAAATTAAAAAAAACCCCATTTTTACACCCCTCCGGCCCCCAGCCCCTGCCCCTGGCATATTTTTTTTGGAATTTGCAAGAAAACACCCTAAAAGTTCTGAATTGTAAAAAAACACTCTAAAAAGTTTAGAATTTATAAAAAATCCCTAAAATTTCAAACCTACACAATGTACACTAAAATCTAGGAATTACAAACACCCCCTAAAAAAATTAGAATTTGTTAGAACACCTGAAAGTTTCAAAAATTGTAAAAAACCCTTAAAATTTTGAAATTTACAAAAACATCCTAATTATGAAGAAAACTCATAAATGGGTTTTTTGTAAGTTTTGATCTTTTTAGGGTCTTTTTGGAAAAAATTATGGTGATTTTACAATTGTTGAAACTTTCAGGGTGTTTTCTACAAATTACAAATTCTTTAAAGGAGATGTTTTTAATTCCTAGATTTTTGTTATACTATTCATAGGTTTGAAATTTTTAAGGCGTTTTTTGTAAACTTAAACTTCGTAGGGTGTCTTTTTTATTTCTTAAAACATTCAGGGTGTTTTCTGCAAATCCTAAATTTTATTGCGAAATGTTTGTAGTTATAATATTTCTATTGTACTATATATAAGTTTGAAATTTTTTAACACATTTCTATAAATTTTGAATGTCAAGTGGGAATACTGATGCTTTTGTTTCTGTACTTAAGCCTTGTGATGCTATACTCGCATGATCAAGTTGCTATACTTCTACCTTTTGCTTTATATTTAATTTTTATTGCTATAATTATGTCTTTTCTTGCTATACTTTTAGTATTTTAATGCTATAGTTATGTCATTTCATGCTATAATTTTAGTCTTTTCCTAGTATACTTTCATTTTTATGCTATACTTATGTTTTCTCATGCTATATTTTTCCATATTATGCTGCTACACTTATGTCTTTTCATGTTATACTTTTAGTATTATGTTGCTCTACTTTCACTACAATGGAATTCTTGAAACTAAAATCATCTCTTAAATTTTTAAAGAATTTGTAGAAAACACCCTGAATATTTTGAAATTTGTAAAAAATATCCTAATATTTTAGATCTACGAACAATACACTAAAAATTAAGGAATTACATATATCTCTCTAAAATTTTGTAATTTGTAGAAAACGGCCTAAAAGTTTTAATAATTGTAAAAAAATCCAAAAAGATCGAAACTTTCAAATATTTATAAAAAAAACACATGTTTGTAAGTTTTGATCTTTTCATGGTTTCTTATAAATTTCATTGAGGGTATTTTTATAATTTTCTAAACTTCTAGGGTGATTTCAGTGTTAAATTTTTCAGGGAGCTGTTTATAATTCCTATATTTTCAGTGTATTGTTCATAAGTTTAAAAATTTCAGGATATTTTTTTATAAAATTTGAATTTTAAGCATATTTTTGACAATTCAAACTTTTATGTTGTTTTCTACAAATTTCCAAAAATTTTCAAAGGGCAAAAAGTGAGAAAGAGAATGGGTAGAGAAAGGGGTAAAATGGGATTTTAATAGGTTTTTGGGAGGGGGCCCACATAGTTATGTAGTATATTTAAAAGATTGGGTTTAAAGGCAAAAACACAAAGTTGATTGTGTTTATAAGTACAAATACAAATACTTGAGTTTAAAAATAAATCAGCATAAAACTTTGGGTTTAAAGGCAAAAATCCCAAAAAAGGAAATTTGGATTGCATTCGCTCTTATTTAACAAAGTCGTAAATCCTACTCGTATCAATGAGTCATACAAGCACGAGAGGGACCACATACTCTAAAATAATATAAAACAATTTTTTCTCTATATTCAAACAATTAATATTTCCACCAACTTTGTTCAAATAATAGGTTCGGCAACAAACTGTAGAAAACTAAACATGTTGGTGACGCTTCTGATAAATAGAAGAAAAGATTCAAGAGCAACTGAAAAAATTTATACGAAAATCTGTATAAAATAGTATTAAAGTTTGAACACAAGGTGAGAAGAGAAATCATTTAAATTTACACTTACCCAAAAAGTTGGCCGGTCATCCTGGTCCAATCGTCTTTGAGCCTCGACAATATCTTTTTTCTTAGCTTCTTCATGGAGTCGCCACGGGAGAGGAGACGAGGCACCCTCAAGCAGTGGGATTGTAAAGGGCAGTTGTTTTTGTGCAGCAATAAAAAGCATTGCCATTTTGTTATGAAGAGATCCCCTCGGATCAATTTATAGAGCCTCAAATTCACAATCCAACTGTATATCACGGGCACAGTGCATGTAGTGAAGGTCGGAGGATGAATTTACTTCATGGAAATTTGTGAAAATATTCTGCATGATGGCTTGCCATATGAATAGATTGTGTTCAATGAATGATCATGTGGTTGGGTAAAATGGAGATTGAATTCCTGTAGAAGGAATTGTGGTTCAATGTATATATCTTTGATTTTACAACATTGCTGTTTTCATGCCTGACACATATGGAGATTGTGGTTCTACTCATGAGAAGGGCAAAGAAATTGTACGTAGTAGATATTGCTTGCATCACTCGGCTTGTTGGGAGAAGACGTCACTCGAGAAAATAGATCCTGGGCCGGTTCTTATTCGGGCCAAAATAATCTATTGTGTAAAAGGCTTCTAAATTTGAATAGTATCGCCCCAATCCACTCTCTCCTTCTTCAGTGGACGGCAGGGCATCCAGGTCAGGGCCTTCAGACTTGGGTCGGATTTGTTGGCCTATTCCTGGAGCCAGAAAGTTTGATTCTTTTAGTTAGATAACGAGCAAAATTAATCCGCAGGATGCCTCCGCATTTGTGTAAAAACAGCCAAAAAATTAGTTAAGTATTCTATTAAAAAATACATTATATAT
>JBAKGM010046418.1:0-17106 GCA_037177215.1 Asparagus racemosus
ATCTCACTCTCGTACAAAACTCGAACAGAAGTCACTACGTAGCGAGCTCCTGCTTGTGTGGGTTCTTTGCCTGTGCCAGGAACGCGTCGTCCGTGGACCACCGAGCAACGATCGCTGAATTGACGGGGTTGAGTTTATGTTTCACTAAGAAAATAAGAACTTAAGCAAATATCTTAGCCAAATAAGATATCTACTCTTCCCAAGATTTAAGGCAAAGCTTAAACTCAAGGAATCTCCAAGTGAAATATTCTTTAACTGCTTCTCTGCTCTGCTTAGATTAAAATCTTCAGCTCTCCAGATCAAAAATGCCCGATCCTGATCCCCTAAATTCAAGATTCCCCTTCAGATGGGCGTAGGGGGCTATTTATAGCCTCTGGGAAGTGTAACAGCTGAAAAGAATGCAAGTTATGTCTTGCCAGAACTGCATAGTGGGCGAGACACATTTTTGTGTCTGGGCACCAAAACTGTCTCGCCCATTGGCGAGACAGTTTGTACTGTCTTGGTTGAAGGCTTTTAGTTTTCAAGCTGTTGTAACCGCTCTCCCTCTTTGAAGGCACATTTAATGCCCCATTTATGCACTTAGTGGGCGTTTTTCAAGGATGTAACCACCTATTAATATACATGAACATCCCCACGTGTTGAAAAGGTTAAATGAGCCCCATAAATAGCAATAAAACATGTGGAAAATATTCCGGACACAAAAAGTGTCTCAGCAATGGCCCGGACACAAAAAGTGTCTCGGCAATGGCCCGGACACAATAAGTGTCTCGACAATAGCCTAGACACAATAAGTATCTCGGCAATGGCCTGGATACAATAAGTGTCTCGGCAATGGCCCGGACACAATAAGTGTCTCGAACATGTCTGTGCTAGTTTTACCTTTATGGTTGATTTCCTTAGGGTTTGATGATGTGGTTCTTCAATCTTCTCATGATTAAATCACACTTGGGGTTTATTAGCAATTTTCGATGCCTATAAATACCCCCTCCAAAGTTTTCAAACTCTGCAGTATTTTATCGAGGAGTCTGAAATACTTTGGATAAGATGAGCCTTGCTTCTGTCCAACGTTAAACTTTATAGAAGAGGCCTATATCTTGCTTTAGCTTTTGAACTCTGGCTATGCGACGTCACTGACCATATTCTGGGATCAATAGATGTTGTGTCTATATTTGAATTGACTGAAATGATTGAGTCGATTTCGAACTGATCATCTTCATCCTGAAGGTTGCAACTTGGGCTGTAGTTGAGCTCGCAGGAATATCAGGATAAATGTTTATCTAACTATGTTATCTCATCATAGTGGGAGATGACTGCTCCTCATTATGATTCTTCTTCCATTAATACTAGAAAGAAGACTAGAGCTGCCTTGTTTCAATCCGTTGAGCTGTAGGATCTTGAGATTGCTCGCTGAATTGTCGGATGGCTTGCCACATGTCAACTTCCAGTCACGAATCGGGTTCGAGATCTTATAGGTAATTTTTAACGTCTACATATACCCTCTCCAAAGTGTTTTGGTATCGTTCTTTTATAGAAAAGCCTGAAATACTTTAGACATGATAGGCCCCAACCTTTAATAGGTGTAACGGGACCTGAAAATAGCTTCAGAGCTTGATCTCTCCAATCCTTCAAGATTATCCAGTGCTTTGTAGGATGGCTGAAAGTGTCATGGTACTACATTCATTGTCTGACCGCCGTCGAAATCTTGAACTGAAGTTGGCAATTTTTGTCCTCTTTGCTTTGACTCGTGTTGGTGAGTTGTTCTATAACTGACCATCAACTTTATCAAGACTCCTCCGTTTGCGATGCGTTGACCGGCGTCATCACAATTTAAGCTTTTGAAGCTGGGAGAACCAGTCTGTGCTTGCATACTCCCGGTTATCCATTGGGAGTCGTCGAGCTATCCTTAAGAATATGTTATGAAAATACTCTCCAGAAACTTCTCGATAAAATAGGAGACAGTTTATACTCGTGTACCTCGTTGGAGTAGAGAAGTCTTGCTCCAAGCTAGCTGAACAACTAGAGACTTCTGATGGAGTGTTCACTGAGCTGGAACGAGAGGTTATTCATAATTTTGATAGGATTTTTGGCAAACCCTCAACCATCAACGAATTTGATAAGCATTTACCAACTACAGTTTGAGTTGGGCTAGCATGTAGATTGTCTAAGTCCGTTCTACATGTAACGTTGTGCTAATAGAATGAAATCTCTTAGACTTTGTACTACGATATTGAATACGTAGACTTGGTCAATTGTCAGGGAAATTGACTACCCGGCAGCGTGTGTGAGATGCTGACTTATTCCTGATTTAAGGACAGGATTAACGCCTACTACGCATAAATAGGCATAGATTTAACAAATCATTAAGTCAGTAATGAGACTGGCTATGTATTGAATACATAGACTTTGTTTGCTATGATACTGAATACATAGACTTGATCAACTATCACGGGAATTGACTACTCGACTGCGTGTGTTAGATGCTGACTTATTCCTGGTTTAAGGACAGGAATAATACCTATTACGCATAAATAGGCGTAGGTTTAACAAATCATTAAGTCAGTAATGAGACTGGCTATGTATTGAATACATAGGCTTTGTTTACTACGACACTGAATACGTAGACTTGATCAATTATCATGGGAATTGACTAGCCAGTGGCGTGTGTTAGACGCTGACTTATTTCTGATTTAAGGACAGGAATAACGGCTACTACGTATAAATAGGCGTAGGTTTAACAAATCATTAAGTAGAAATGAGACTGGCTATGTATTGGATACATAAACTTTGTTTACTACAACACTGAATACGCAGACTTGATCAATTATCATGGGAATTGACTACCCGGCGGTGTGTGTTAGATGCTAACTTATTCCTAATTTAAGGACAGGAATAGCACCTACTATGCATAAATAGGCGTAGGTTTAACAAATCATTAAGTTAGTAATGAGACTGGCTATTTATTGAATATATAGACTTTGTTTGCTATGATACTGAATACGTAGACTTGATCAATTATCACGGAAATTGACTACCCGGCGGCGTGTGTGAGATGCTGATTTATTCCTGGTTTAAGGACAGGAATAATACCTACTACGCATAAATAGGCGTAGGTTTAACAAATCATTAAGTCAGTAATGAGACTGACTATGTATTAAATACATAGGCTTTGTTTACTACGATACTGAATACATAGACTTGATCAATTATCACGGGAATTGACTACCCGGCGGCGTGTGTTAGACGCTGATTTATTCCTGATCTAAGGATAGGAATAACACCTACTACACATAAATAGGTGTAGATTTAGGCTTTTGAAATTGTTGTCTTCTCTTGGGGCAAAGACAAATTCGTTGTGTCTTCTCTTGGGGCAAAGACGAACCCGTTGTGTCTTCTCTTGAGTCAAAGATGAACCCTTTGTGTCTTCTCTAGGGGCAAAGACGAACCCGTTGTGTCTCCTCTTGAGACAAAGACGAACTCGTTGTATCTTCTCTTAGGGTAGGGCAAAGATGAACCCATTGTGTTGAAAAAGAAGAAGGTATTTTCTTATCTCCTGCTTCAATTAAGAACTCCTTATTCACGTGAACTGAGAGTCAAAAGATTTTTGACGCACGTGCATCAGAAAATCTATAAGGAAATTCAAAATGGGATCTCCACTTCGAGAATCTTAGGAGGTGAAACTAAGAGTGGGATATCTACTCTGAGAATCGGTAAAAATGAAGGCAACCTTCAGTTAGAAAACCTGATCTGAAAATCCCGACGCATACCTTCAATCGGCGCTACCTAGAAAAAGGGTGATACTAAGAGTGGGATCTCCACTCAGAGAATCGAAAAGATTCAGATAACTTTCACTTTTATAGGATTCACTATCTAATCTGAAAATGATTTTCTCGTTTATCGAGATGAAATCTAATTTCAGCCCTAGCCTTGAAAAGTCGTGACTGAGAAGGAAAGGAAGAAACCCTTCTGTTTATCATAAGGGGATCTTGACATTGAAATTGGGCCTCTTGTTCATGGAAGGAATCAAGAGGGGATTTTGCTGGTGGATTGGACTAGAAAGATTTTTAGTAGACTCACCGTCAATGAATTTGATCAGTGAGAGAATTTATGGAGGATAAATTCAGGGTTATCCTCAAGGAAAATGGGTGAGATATTCCATGAGGAGCTTCGCGTTAAAATGGATTATCCTAAATATACTAAGGATAGTACTTTTTTTTTTAGAAACTTTCTATTTATTGGCATTAATTGCCTGTCACCATTTTGATTGATTAGGCGATACTTACTGTTTGAGTATACTGTGTCTATCACTAATGGTCCTTCCCATTTGGATTCAAACTTACCCTTTGGATGAATTTGGGGTAATGACCCCTACATCAATCAAGGCCTGGATCTTATTCTTGAAATGGTAGCACGACTTTGTCGGATGGTGGACTGCTTTATGGAATGTGCAGTACCTCGGATCCATGACTTTATCCACCTCCTCCTGATTCACGATCGGGGGCAGCTGGATCTTATTGTTCCTCAGGAGGTATTTGAAAATACTGGAAATCTCGTCTTCCTTGAAAGAATAGGTTTTGGAGAACCTCAGTTCTGACGACTTCTGTTTTTGAGGCCGTTGCTGCCATTGGAGTTGAGATTGTTGCGGCGGCTGCAATTAGAACGCTTAGTTCGCATCCGCTATTTTTGCCTGCTTCTTCTCTTTGCGGCATGGGGTGAAATTCTGTTTGTACGCATACACGACTTGCTGGCCTCTTTCTGCCTTTTTCCTCTTAAGGAAATGCTCGGCTTGTTCCCTGCGCACCTTTAAGTCTCTCCATGTCTCGGAGGGCGACATTCCTATTACTTCTAGCACATCCAATGGAAGGTTGTTGTGGCAGGTTTGGAGGATGTACTCCTCAGTTATCGGATCCCAGTAATTCATCGCTTTATTTCAGAACATCTTGATGAAGCTATCGACAGTTTCTCCGTCATTCTATTTTTGATCCAACAACATTCCGATGGATATCTCAGTATCGTCGTCAAAGAAATTATCGAGGAACATGGTCTCCATGTCATCCCAGCTGTTAACGCTTTCCAGTTTGAAACGGCGGTACCAATCGAAGGCAGCTCCCTGAAGAGTGCCAACAAATGACCGAACCATCAAGGGCTCATTTCTGAAAATAACCCCTAGGTAGGATTTGAAGTAGATCAAATGTTGAGTAGGTGAACCCTTCCCGTCGAATGGCGTGAAGTTTTTTAGACTGAACTTCACCGGATATGAGATTGATTCCCACTTCCTTAGATAGGGACATAGTATACCAGTCTTCTTTACCTCTTGAGCAGAAATTAAAGAGTTGATCTTACTCTCGAGGTCCTTTATTTTCTCATTCTCAGAGATGGCGATGTTGCCACTGGCATTCTCGAGGCTACCCTGCGTTTTGTTCAGCAGGGAGATTATTGGTGTTACGGCCTTCATCCCTGTCCGTGTCGCTATCTTCAATATCATGAGCGACATGGTGACTGGGTCCGCCTTGTTGACTAGACTCAAGTTGTGCAGCGTTTTAGCTTTACAACTCCCTCATGACTAGCTCCATTTCTGCCTTCATTTCAGCCCTGAGCTCTTCTCTTTGTTTGGCTAAGGCTTCTTGCAACATCTGAGCCAGCGTTTCAAGAGTAATAGTATAAGCTTCTCTGACCTGACCGACGCTCGACATTGTGTCATCGGATGCCATTGCTGAGTAGGTGTCGGAGACCTCATCTTCAGATGAATCCACTTCATGCATCCTTCTATAATCCCTGCGTTGTGTAGCTCGCAGTTGTAACTGAGACAGTCTCTGGGAAATTTAGACGCTGACTTTTCTTTCAGGAGTGAAGTCAGGATCTGTATCTGTTGTAGCCTTTCCTTTCCTTTTGTCTACCATGTTAATAGCAACTTCAGGGAATTCGTCTCTTTGGATGGCAGACTTTCTTCTTCAGAAATGTCTTGGCCTTGGATTCGATTCTTCTGCTATTGGCAAGGAAAGCCTTTTGAACATCGAAGCTCTTTGAGGATGAACCTTCGACTCAGAGCAATCACATCCTGATAACAATTCTTGATTAGGCATGCACACGAGCAGGAACAACCTATTTCATCAATTGTTCTTTTTCATATGTTGCTACCCCCGGCCTGATGACGTGGTCGATTAGGGTGACGTATTGCTTGCTGCTGCGAACCGTCATGAGTTGTACTTCCACCCCCAAGTGTAATGTTGTTTTTGATTGGAAGACACGTTTTCTTTTGGGGGCGTTGACCCTTCGACCTAGCACACTCTTTAGGAGGCACTTTTGGTCATTTGTCAACTGAAGTTGTCTTTGCATGAATCAACATGGTATGGTCATCTCTTGTGACTTTGTGAATAACAGCATGCTTGAAATTCTTCCCCTCAGCAGTCTCGCAGACCCCCTACGGGATGCTCAAACGAGATGCGATAGGAATTCTTGAAGTTTAAGATGTCCCGACTTGTTCGAGACACTTCTGAACACCAGCTTGATTCTGGACACGACCTCCAGTCTGTTGTCATGTATGGACTGCATTACCCAAGCATTCCTTCACTGGTGCTTTGCCTTGGTTTCTGGGCTGTGGACCGAGGTGATTAAGCACCGAAGTTGTATTCTTGAGCCCTTGTCATTGATATGATAGCAGGAGAAGTGGATGGATACAGCCGAGGAGAACTCCCTTGATCTAGACAGTCAGAAGTGTCCAGGCTGACATTTCTTTGGCCAAGATAGTTTGGACTGTCTTGGTTGAAGGCTCTTTGGCCGATACAGTTGTAAGTGTCTCAGTTGAAGGGTCTTTGGCCGAGACAGTTAGAAGTGCCTCGGCCAAAGGCAGAGCCTTAGGCTAGATTTTGTCTTGAGTTTTGCGTAGATTTTGAGATCCAAACTTTGTGACTTGATTCCTTGGCTGATTTTGACTCTTGTGCCTTGCGTATAACATCACGTGCACGAGCAGCATGTGCACGACGTTTTTGGGTGCACTCCTTCCTCGTCAGACGGGTCCTCTTGACAGGTATCCATTCTTCCTTGACCGGAGTGCTGGAAGTTTAGAATTGAGACGTCGTAGTTTTTTTATGCCTCTGAGTACGTGAGTTCGTATGATAATGAACTCCGTCTATCGACTCCATGGCCTTCGCAAATTGGCGGGCCATCTTCTGACGTTGCCTCTGACGAGCCCTCTTGATAGAGTTATAGGGATCTTAAAAGATGACTCTTTCTTTGGAATAGAGTCATCACGAGCAGAGCTTCTGGCTTTACAGCTTGCCAGGACATTGTTGCGAGGGGAAACCTCCGCCACAACTAGGTGAGATTCATCACCCTTAGTGACAAGTCGGATGTCCCTCCTTGGAGATGAAATCCTCCAACGCTTGCGAGCTGAGGAGGATCTTGATGAAGAGGAGGAGATGTACTCTTCAAACTTGGCTTGATCGAAGACGTAATCGAGTCTGTCGACCATAAGTTCAGCTTGATCGCTCTTCGGCTGCGACACAATAGCCTCAACGTTGAGACTATTGGCTCGCACTGTGGTTGCCATCGTGTTTACACCGAGAACGAGTTTCTTTACAGTTTTCATTCCAAAATGTTTCAAAATGAAAACAAGATGAAAGATTACACGTGTAACTCTCTCTATTACAAAGAAAATAAAATCTCACTCTAGTACAAAACTCAAACAGAAGTCACTACATAGCGAACTCTTGCTTGTGTGGGTTCTTGGCCTGTGCCGGGGACGCGTCGTCTGTGGACCACCAAGCAACGATCGCTAAATTGACAAAGTTGAGTTTTTGTTTTGCTAAGGAAATAAGAAATTAAGCAAATATCTTAACTAAGTAAGATATCTACTCTTCCCAAGATTTAAGGTAAAGCTTAAACTCGAGGAATCTCCAAGTGAAGTGTTCTGAAACTGCTTCTCTGCTCTGTTTAGATTAAAATCTTCAGCTCTCTAGGTTAAAAATGCCCGATCTTGCTCTCCAAATTCAAGATCCTGATGCCAAAATTCTAGATCTTACTCTGCCAATTCAAGATCCCCCGCCCAAATGGACATAGGGGGCTATTTATAGCCTTTGGGAAGTGTAACAGCTGAAAAGAACGCAAGTTATGGCCTGCCAAATTTGCGTAATGGGCGAGACACTTTTTGTGTCTCGCCACCAAAACTATCTCGGCCATTGGCGAGACAGTTTATACTGTCTCGGCCAAAGGGTTTTCATTTCAAACTATTGTAACCGCTTTTCCTGCTTTAAAGGCACATTTAATGCCCCATTTATGCACTTAGTGGGCGTCTTTTAAGGATGTAACCGCCCATTAATGTAAATGAACATCCCCGCATGTTGAAGAGGTTGAATGGGCCCTATAAATAATAATAAAATATGTGGAAAATACTTCAGACACAACAAGTGTCTCGGCAATGGCCGGGACACAATAAGGGTCTCGCATATGGCGAGACACAATAAGTGTCTTGCATGTGCATTTTGTTAGTTTTACCCCTGTGGTTGATTTCCTTAGGGTTTAATGACGTCGTTCTTCAATCTTCTCATGATTAAATCATATTTGTTGTTCATCGGCAATTTTCGATGCCGACAATTATATTTGGGATATGAGATACTGCATGCTTACACTTGATTGTTGTGTATTTTTATTTTTAGGAGATCCTTGTATCGGTCATAACAGATCTAACTGTAAAACTACCCACTTGCAGATTTCCAACGGTCCATGCTGCACTAGCGATGTGTGGACATGGATTTGAAATTGAAGGAGATTCTCGACGAGATGTTGACTCTGGGAGTCAAATACTAAGTGAGTTGGTTCTTGGAGCTATGGAAAAAAACCCACTCATTAGTACTAGTGAGGAGTGTCTTGGTTTTGTATATAGCTCGCCTAGATAAGTGGGCGGACCCAACTCTATTAGAGTTGGTTCTTTTTAGGACCTGTTCACTAATCTTAGTTGGACTAAGATTAGGGTTTAGTGTACTTATTCCTATGTAGGAAACTAGATAAATGTGAGATAGAAAACTAATAGCTTCATCTTCTTCCTCTATTAATTCTACAATTTACGTGGTAGTCGTGGGGAGGTAAGTGGGGGCTTCTCGCCATTCCAACGTTGTGGTCGCCCTCGGGCCATTGTTCGAAGATGAAGAACAAGTGTGTGGCAATCTATCTTTAGATTCAAGACAGATAATCTATAAACAAGAGATTTTATGTATTCTTTGTGATTACACGTGATTGAAAAAAATCAACATTAGCTAAAAACTGTTAGAAGTTACTTCCTTGGACCTGATTTTTAGTATAGTAGTTGGGGCTCTGTGTGAGTCTCATATCCTTATTCTTCATTGAGTTTATTAATTTTCTTAATGTGTAATTAGATGGAGAAAACTTGCTAATTTATCCTCCCCCATACCCCCCCCCCAAAAAACGCTTAGATATTTAAAAAAACCAATATTGGAGATTTGAGGGTAAATTAGCAAATATTTAGATTTAGGGGAAAAAACATAGATATGTTGGAGATTTGAGGGTAAATTAGCAAATATTTTGATTTAGGAGATAAATGCATAGATATGATACATTTAGAGATCATATATATTTGAAAAACCAAAAAAGATTACAATATTTTTAAGGGTTTTTGAGATATTGGGGTCCCCCAAATCTCATCGACTTGGAAATAAGCCCAAGTCTTCATATTCTGAAATATGCTCCCCAAAACCTTTTAAGTTTTTTAATTCAATCTCTCGTGCCTTAATTGTGTTTGCTTAACCCAAAATCTTTATATTTTTTTCCAGTGTTTCCCCTATCTTCAATCCAAAAAATTGAAAGCCCAAGTTTGATCCAATAGGATTGCTATAATCCTTCCCATTCTAGAATCCTGTTGAAACTACCAAAAACCCACATCTCAACTTTGATGAAGAGTAGAACCGTGAACTGAGGATAGCAAACCTTTGATGGTATAGTCGCAAATCAATTTAAGCCTTTTTCTTGATTCCTTCCTTTGCTTTTCTCTTTCTTTAGTTTGTTCTCAAAAGCTTCTTACATGTTCAAATCTTTTTCTTTCAGTTGATCAATTAAATAAAGGGTGCTATCTTATCACCTCACTCTCTAAGTTCTTTTCTTTTTCACAATTTTGATCTTTGGTTGAATTCTATAAAGATTTTTTTATAGAATTATTTTTGCTATCAGAATTCTAAAGAGTATAGGCAAAATGAATAAATACAAGACAAATTATCAACATGAATCCTCAACATAGAACTATTTGGGATTCTCTAGGAGAAGAGATGTGAGAATGAAGAATGATTATTTTGGAATTAGCCCCTCAGATATATTTTGAAAGTAGTAGTCAAATCTTAAGTTGTGAAATATTAAGAGAGAAGAAGAGAGAGATGTTGGCAACAGGATCGGCACACCCTCTATGGGAGCCATCATTAGTATACATCTCTCAATATAGGTTACATATTTGCATATACATCCTCATTCACAATTACATATTGCATATACACTATTACCCCCTCCCCCTATAAATCTGTGCAAGGGGGGCAAATGGACAGATTGGACTTCAAATAGAAAGTGGTGAGCTGACAATCCCTTAGTAAAGATATCTGTAGGTTGAAGATGTGTTAGAACATGCCAAACAACCAAATCACCATAAGTAACTCTCTCCCTAACAAAGTGATAGTCAACCTTTATTTATTTACTACAATCATGAAGAACAGGATTTGTAGTTATGTAAGTGGCACTAATATTGTTACACAAGAGAGTCACTGGATGTCGAAGGACAATACCGAGCTCATCCAAGATATGTCTAATCCACATTGTCTCAGCCACCGTGTATGTAAGAGCTCTATATCCAGCCTCCGTAGATGATTTTGACATAGCAGGTTACTTCTAAGAGCACCAAGAAATGATGTTAAGACCAAAGAAATTGAGTATCTAGAGATAGATAGTGAGCTATCAAGGCAACTTGCCCAATCGACATCAGAATATGCAGCAACAAGAGTTTGCCCTATTGTCCTGCAAAGTGTTAAACCATGATCGGGTGTTCCATGCAAGTTCCTGTCAATTATTTTGACAGCATGTAGATGAATAGTTTGAGGAGCATGTATAAATTGAGATGCAATATAAATAGCAAAAGCAATATCTAGCCTTGTAATTCATAAGATATTGTAAAGCACCCACCATACTCCTATATTCAGAGAAATAAGCTAATAACTCACTATCAATTAGGCAAAATATAGTCTTAGCTGCAATCGGAGTACGTATGAGTTTAAGAGTATGAAAATGAAATTTTTGTAAGAGGTCCTGAATATATTTATGTTGAGACAAGAAAAGAACATCTGTTGTACAAGTAACTTGTACAACTAGGAAGTAATGAACGTCACCAAGATCTTTCATAACAAATTGATGAGACAATAAATGAATGAAGCGATGAATGAGAGTAGGTGAGTTTCCTGTACAAATAATGTCATCAACATGTAAAAGAAAAATAATAATATTAGAACCTCTTTAATTGCGAAACACATATGTATCAATTTTGCTGCATTGGAAAGCAAGAGATAGAAGAAAGGTGCTGAAACAATGAAACCAAGTGCGAGGTGCCTATTTTAGACCATAAATAGCCTCTTTAAGTTTGCAAATATTATTTGGAAAATGAGGATGAACAAAGCCTAGAGACTATTTCATATACACTTCTTCAGTTAGAAGACCACGTAGGAACGCATTTTTAACATTAAGTTGTCGAATAACCCAACTGAAGGAGATAGCCAAAGAAAGCACAAGGAAAATAGTAGTGGGTTTAAACAACAAGACTAAAGGTCTCATGAAAATCAATTCCTCCTTGCTGATGAAAACCTTGAGCAACCAGATGAGGTTTGTACCACTCAACGGAACCATCTGAATTGTATTTTAAATTTGTAAATCCACTTACAAGTAACTAAATTTTTACATTCATCAAGCAGAACCAATTTGCACATGTTATTATTAATGAGTGCATTAAATTCTTCTATCATTGCTTGTTTCTATTTAAGTCTTTTGAGGCTTGTGTGAAACTCGTCGGTTTAGTGTCAATGAGAATGGTGTTTAAGGATAAGATACCTCACGATTTAACAATGCCTGACTTAGTCCTAGTTTGCATAGAGTGAAGATTACTGCCGAGAGGCTGAGAGAACAAGCCACGACCTGCTAGTCGCTATCTCGACTGAGGCTGTCGTACTGGATAGTGGTCGACATGTCCCTACTGGGCCAACGGGGCTGGCTCAGTGGACAGTGACTGACTAGTCGCTACCACGGTCAAGACAAACAAATAGACGGGAGGTGGTATATGAGTTGAGCTCACAGGTATAGAATGTGAAGGAATCGGGCTCTTAGGGATTGAGTTGATAGATGGCATTGAAGGAGGATATACAGGCATCACAATTGGAAGAGACTCAGTAACACAAGATGAAGAGATGCCAATTGTTGTAGTATGGGAAGGAGATATCAAGATGGCAGGTGTCGAAGATTTGATTGGGAAAGAGGTCGATAGATGAAGACTTGTGGGAGTTAGAGAGGAATTTGTGACAAAGAGAAGAGGAGAAGAATCATGTGACTTGTGAACAACAATGTCCGAATAGTGGAAGATGGTTTCATGAAATTGAACATGCTGACTAACATACACACGACCTATAATTGGATCAAAGCATCTATAAGCTTTATAATGAGGATCATAGCCTAAGAATATACATCGTTTGGATCATGATTGTAATGTGTTGTTTATTTGAGGTGAAAGACTAGGAAAGCATTCGCATCCAAAAACTCAGTGATAACCATATTCAGGTTTCTTTTTGAAAAGTTTTTCGTATGGGGAGATACCATCTAAATTGGTATAGGTAATTTATTAATCACAAAAACTGCCGTGTGTATAGCATCACCCAAAATTTGATATGACATATGAGCATGAATCAAAAAAGTCTGTGCCATCTCAAGTATATATCAATGTTTCCTCTCCACCACACCATTTTGCTGTGGTGTGTCGGGACATGATTTGTGAAAATATATGCCATTAACCAGAAAATGTTTTTTGAAAACTTTGTTATCAAAATCTTTTCCACCATCACTCTGAAACATCCAAAGTTTGCAATTAAACATGTTCTCAACCAATTTTTGAAAAGTACAAGAATGATTAACTACCTCATATTTATTTTCATAAGATATATCCAAGTGAAATGAGTGCAATCATCAACAAAACAAATATAGTATCTAAAACCCAAATTAAATATAACAGTTGATTGGTAAACAGTAGAATGTATTTAAAATAATGGACTGTTGTAGCAATGCACAACATCAGAAAAGGGTAATCGATGCGATTTTTTAAGTTTACAAGAAACACACTTATTCTCATATTTAATTGCCATCACAATGGTTTTATTTGACCTAAGTCTATCAGAGACGTGACTACCACAATAACCTAATCGACGATGCCACATAGTCACTCTATCTATCAATGAAACTAAAGCTCGTGAAGAATCAGGTGCAATAGAAGAGTAAAGAGGATAGATACCAATCCTATTGGTACCCTGAAGAAGAACCTTCCCCATGGCTTTGTCCTTAATATGCACAGAAGAGGAGTCAAAGTTAAGTCATTATCATCATATAACCGTTTAACTAAGATTAAATCATGTTTCAAATTAGGAACATAAGAAACAGAATTAAGACAAACTGATTTGGCAGAAGAATTTAATTGTACGCCACCAGTATTAGCAATAGGCAAAATGTTACCATTTCCTACTAGCACCTTAGTTTGACCAATATAAGGAGATGAGCAAGATAATATACCCTCAAACGTTGTCATGTAAGAAATCGTTGTTGAATCTAGATACCACAAGGCCTCATTAGCTTCACCATTGAACATTGTCGCAAATGATGAAGCACACTACAAGAAATCATGTCTTTAGTGACCAAAATTAGTGAAGGGACCATTTGCCCGTCATTAATCGATATAAAATAGTGATGGTTTTTAAAACCTTCATCGAGTTATCACAAATGTTAGAGGAATGATATGAGATGGGATAACGGTTTTCTAGTCCCTTCATTGATTTGGTCCCAATACCGTTGTTGTTGGGCCTCCTGAAAGACGAAGGAGTTCATTACCTTCATTGATGATAAATCCTAATCATAACAAGAGCAAAAAAGATAATAAAAATAATATAAAAGCATAATAAACCCAAATTACCCAATATCTCTCCCTGCCTCTAATCGTAGCTAAACCCTAGTTAAAAAATTTCCTCCCTTTTGTTCTTCGTCATCCTCAGCCGGTGAAATCCTTGTCCTCCTCTGGCGGTCCCCCCTTCTCCACGTTCTCCTCCGTGTGGTCCCGTCTTCTGCATGTTCTCCCCCGTCTTCCTCAGCCGTCCTCTCTCCGAATCGTTCTCCTGCTCGAACTCAGATTCCCTTCACGCTCATTGACGATCAAATCTATCCACCATCCGATTGTCGTCTTTTGCCAAAATCAGGTGACCTCTTTGAGTGATTTGAATTGCATACACACCAGTTTCTTGATGATCTACCCTAATTCCCTATTTGAAATCGCAAGCTTACCAAAATTAATACACGATTTTGTCTTTTAATGTGTAATTATGTATCTATTTATTGAGGATTTGTACCCTAATTTTCTCTCTATTTTTAATAAATTTATTGACAAGATCATATGTGAATACCTATGGCTTGAATCTTTGAATAACGGTAAATTATCATTTTATTTCCCTTTTTGATACATGGTTGTGTATCCAATCAAGTGAATAAGTCATGAATTTCTTTGAGATTCCAATGGTTGGGGGTTTTAGGGATGAGGCTTTTTTTCTTTTTATTTCCCTTACTTTTCCCATGGTAAATATGTCAGGAACCTTCAACAATTGCAATGCCTCTGCTGCATTTGTCAAGAGTACCTACGTTGAAGTCACATTAAGTAACAGCTAGACACAAAAGAAGTAGGATGTTGTTTCACAAATACAGAGAAGTAGATTGAGGCAAACAGCATAAGCTATGACACTACCACCTCTTTGGCCTATTGCATCAGTTTGAAACCATCGCAATAGCTCCAAAACTGTCGTGTAGCGCGACGGTTTTGCAACCGTCTTAGACACAGCCATAGGCTTAGCCATAAGCAACGCTTTTGTGCACCTAAGACTACATTTTAGAACTATTACCAGAGCATGCCGAACACAATGGTTTTTTCAAAGGCAACGGTTCCTGTGACGGTTATTTTCATGTTTTTTCCAACAAAGGGAACAGTTTTTTCATATCTAACCTTGTGGTTTCATATCCTAAAGCAACAGTTTTGCACAACGGTTTTGGTTGTCGATGGCTACGGTTCGAAAATAAAAAAATTTGGCAGCTTTCATTAATAATTATTTCAATTCAATAAGTGTCGATGATCCTGAAAAAACGTGAAAAACAACTTTGAAATTTAGACATGAATTGAATTTTATTAAGTCATAACATGGTACAAAGAATATATCCAAATATCATGGCCAACCAAAATATAAAAATTTGTGCCAAACTTTTGGAGCACTTATATCACTAACAAAATCGTCTCGTAGCAACATGTAAACTGATCTTGACATCCATGTATATGATCTTCTACTTCCTCTTGTATAATTCTCCTAATTCCTACACACACACACACAGAGGGAGAATATATTAGTTCATAAATAAACCACAATTTAAACATGTTTTTGTTCTTTCATTGGGTGATATGAGAAAGCACGCTGGCAAAATAGTAGCATTATGTGTGTTTGTGTACAAACTCAGAAATCATGAGAATATATTAGTTCATAAATAAACCACAATTTAAACATGCATGCACATAAGTCATTTGCAGCAACAGTATGTGTACAAACTCAGAAATCATCATTTGTTTTTGCTTGCATCGTCGTTGGATCAATAGGGCTAACTAGAATCTTATTAACAACAGTCTTCTTAAAGGCCATAGCATTGTGGTAGTGTAGTGCAAAAGTAGTGCAAACATGACGACAATATCTAGTACAACCACATTGCAAATCTAGCAAAAACCATAGTTTTACTTCAACTGAAAACCACATTGATATCTAGCACGACCACACTACAAATACAGTTTTACTTAGGACATTCATAATTAAGAAATAAAATAATTGTGAAATAGTTTGATACTCATTTGTAATAGAAATACCTTTCATGTACCTTCCATTGCTTCACAAGCCTCAAGATATCCTCTGAAGCATTGTCGATTGCATATCAGTACAATATAAACGTAGAAAACTGTCAGCGACCATACATAAGATAAGTACTATTTATCAATACATGATACTGCTATGCATATAATTATCATATGAGTGTTATGTGGGTCTGATTTCTCAAGATAAAAAGCACCTTTTATAAGGTTCACCGTCTAGTAAACATGTCATCAACATTAGAGAACTATACAAGAACTTATTTTGATATAAAAATATATAAGCCAAGACATAATGATCTAACATTTAAACTATCTCTCATCAAAGAACAAATAGAAAAACTCAAAGCTTTTTTTTCATTTGCACTGTGTTTTCTTCCTCTGTATGACAAAACGAGTAACCTATAGTAGCTTCCTTTTTTATGTTTTAGGCCTGTGAAGGCTTAGGTGATCTCATGGGTTAACTCCCACAAAGTTTTTTCATATCTAACCTTGTTTTACAGATTTGTCTTTAGCTCTTATAAATAAACTTTTAACTCAAATTTGATGTAGGGTAAGTTTGATGCCACGGCCATGGAGCAAAGAAGAGAATCGATAATGAGTTGGATGTGTGATTTGTGGAACAAGTGGCGTGGTCACATGCACAAGTTTCATGTAAAAGGAAAATCACTACAAGATGCTCCACGAAATCGATCTAACGGAGTGCAGAAGGAGGATTGGGACTAGCTAGTTAAGGAACACTATTTTAGTTCTAAATTTCAGGTAATAATCTCCTATTCTTATTTATTGTTTTCATTGTAAATAGTTGGATTGATTAAAATTTTCTTTTAATGCATGCGTAGAAAGCAAGTGAACGAAACACACTCAATAGAGATAAACGAAAGATGCTACACCATATGGGTAGTAAACCCTTTAGGCAAATCTCATGGGAA